>CAUYRH010036462.1:0-27233 GCA_963574655.1 Perodicticus potto | reverse complement strand
GTCTCCTGCCTCTGCCTCCCAAGTAGCTGGGACCATAGGCGCCCGCCACAACGCCCGGCCATTTTTTGGTTGCTGCCACCATTGTTGTCTGGCGGGCCCAGGCTGGATTCGAACCCGCCAGCTCAGGTGTACGTGGCTGGCACCTTAGCCCATTAAGCCACAGGCGCCGAGCCTAGGACAGTGTCTTAATGATTCCTTTTATTTATTAGACAAATACTTACTGAATACTTTCTGTGTGTCAAACTTTTATTCACTCATTTATTCAACAAGGATTTATTGAGTTTTTTTTTTTTTGGTAGAGACATAGTCTTACTTTATTGCCCTTGGTAGAGTGCCGTGGCATCACACAGCTCACAGCAACCTCCAACTCCTGGGCTTAGGCAATTCTCTTGCCTCAGCCTCCCGAGTAGCTGGAACTACAGATGCCTGCCACAATGCCCGGCTATTTTTCTGTTTTACAGTTCGGCCGAGGCTGAGTTTGAACCCACCACCTTCGGTATATGGGGCCGGCGCCCTAATTGATAAGCCACAGGCACTGCCCTTATTGAGTTCTTATTAGGTGCACACTGTGCCAGGCACTGTGTCCATATGCAGGTGATTTATACTGAGGGAGATCTGGTGTTGTTTATTCTTTTCCTTAAAACCCCATCCCATCTTTTGCCATAAGGATGAATGAGTTTGCTCTGTGAGGCCCTCTAATAAGGAGCCCCACAGAGCATCTAAGCAGCAGCAGCATTTGGATTAAGGATCCCGAAGCACTTTGCACTGTCAGCTCGGAGTCTCTGTGAGGCCTGCTCTCCCTAGGGAGGCGCCAGACTCCTAGGGAAAAGGAATCATATGCCTGTTACCCTTGTTAATTGCTTTCACTGGGGACTAGGACAGAACAGAATCCTGTATTGTGTTCTAAGCCTGCTAATTTGGAAGCTACTAATCTGCAAATGCTTTAATTCTCACAAAAACCCAGGTAGTCTCACCCTTAGTCCTTTATAAAGATGTAATTAAAGAGACCTGCAGAGAGGGTGCTGACACATATGTTAGGATGCTATGAAGTAGTAGCAAATAATTAAACCTCAACAACAGTTGTCATATTTGGGGAACAAAGTAAATTGGGTAATTTAACTGCCTTGTGGGAGTTTTTCTTTCTGATTTTTTCTATTTACAGGGGCATACGTCTGTGTGAATTAGCAACAAAGTAAATTGGGTAATTTAACTGCCTTGTGGGAGTTTTTCTTTCTGATTTTTTTCTATTTACAGGGGCATACGTCTGTGTGAATTAGCATAGTTTCTGGTTGGTTCTGATGATTTGGAGGAACAAGAACCCAATTTATTAACAATTTTATTAATGTGAAAGGAAAAATTTAAAATTCTTTATATTACCTCTTTGAAAAGGAAAACCACAATGATAAACTTCAAAACACTTCACATCTTTTTTTTTCCTAAGGTAGCCTTCCATATTTATTGATTAGCCATTGTTCATTTATTTATTTATTTTGACAAGAGTTTTGGTTTGTCACCCTCAGTAGAGTGTGGCAGTGTCATAGCTCACAGCAGCCTCAAACTCTTGGGCTCAAGTGATCCTCTTGTCTGCCACAACGCTTAGCTATTTTTGGAAACAGGGTCTCACTCTTGCTTAGGCTGGTCTCAAACTCCTGAGCTCAGGCGATCCACCAGCCTCAGCCTCCTGAGTAGCTAGGACTATAAGTGCCCACCATAATGCCCAGCTTTTTTTTTAGGGAGAGAGTCTCACTTTGTCACCCTTGGTAGAGTGCTGTGACGTCATAGCTCACAGCAACCTCCAGCTCTTGGGCTTAGGTGATTCTCTTGCCTTAGCCTCCCGAGTAGCTGGGACTACAGGTGCCTGCCACAACACCTGGCTATTTTTTGTTGCAGTTTGGCTTGGCAGCTATTTTTTTTTTTTTTTTTAAGACCCGAGGTCTCACTCTTGGTCAGTCTGATTTCAAACTCCTGAGTTCCTGAGTTCAAGCAATTCACCTGCCTCACCCTCCCAGAGTGCTAGGATTACAGTACTAGGATTAAGGAGTGTGCCACTGTGCCTGGCCACCAAGAAATAATTTTTAAAAGTTAAAGCTTTTAGATTTTATTTATTTATTTATTTATTATTGAGACAGCATCTCACTTTGTCACCCTTGGTAGAGTACCGTGGCATCATAGTTCACAGCAACCTCGAACTCTTGAGCTCAAACAATTCTCTTGCCTCAGCCTCCCTCGTAGCTAAAACTACAGGCGCCTGCCACAACGCCTGCCTATTTTTTTTCTGTTTAGTGGGCCCGGTCGGGTTTGAACCCACCAGCCTTGGAGCATGTGGCCGACGCCCTAACCACTGAGCTATGGGCTCCCAGCCTAGATTTTTTTTTAGAGGAAACCCCAGCCTGAAGGGTAGAACTATTTTTTATAGTTTATACAAGTGTTACTTTGTAAAACAATGCTTTGAGATATTGCTGTCCCCGATTAATAGGGGACAACCTGTGCTGTTTGGCACCAACTCTGAAGTAGTCCCTAGAATCAGTAAGTGTCTACACTATATGAAAGCTTAGACGTAATCTTCAAGAGCAGTGATTTTCAACCTGTGTGCTGTGAAAAATTTTAAAGATTATTATTTTCAAAAGAAGTTCAAAGCACATTGTAAGCATATTCTTTTCTTTACTCTTTTTTTTTTTTTTGGTTCAACATCATTTAAGTGTGCCACAGAAGTTTATAGGTTCAAGTGTGCCCTGCGATAAAAAAAGGTTGAAAAACACTGTTCTAGAGCAACACCGTCCTGTAGAATTTTTAGTCATGGAAATAGGGCTAGTATGACCAAGATACTGTATTTTTCTTTTTTGAACCAGTCTTGCTCTGTCACCCAGACGAGAGTGTAGGGGTGTCATCATAGCTCACTGAAACCTCAAACTCCTGGGCTCAAGCAATCCTCCTGCCTCAGCCTTCCCAGTAGTTGGAACTAAGGAATGCTCCACTGTGCCAGCTACTTTTTTCTATTTTTACTAGAGATAGGGTCTCACTCTTGTTCTTGTTCTTTTTTACTAGAGATAGGGTCTCAGTCTTGTTCAGGGTGGTCTCAAGCTCCTGAGCTCGACCAATCCTTCCTCTGCCTCCCAGAGTGCTAGGTTACAAGTGTGAGAGCAACCAAGCCCAGCCTTGTGTTTTTAACTTAATTAAATTTTAAGTAATTGTCGTTTAAATAGCCACCTGTGGCTAGCGGCTATGCTATTGCAAAGTGCAGTTTAGAATATTGAGAAGGGTGGAGGGTAGTTTCCACTCTCAAGGAAAGATGAGGTGGCAGAATGTGCAGTTACAAGTCTCTAACGCCACAGTATTGCTGCAGCATATGACTGTTACGATGATGCTTGCTCACTGTCTCCACTTGGGGATCCGTGTGAGATCTCAAACTCTGTATGTTCTGTATGTAGAACAGTTGAACATACTCTGGGACAACTCTCCCCACACCCCAGCTTTTGCCCCGTCCAATCCATCCTTGCTCTTGCTTAGGCTGGTCTTGAACTCCTGAGTTCAAACAATCCACCCGCCTCGGCCTCCCAGAGTGCTAAGACTACTTACAGGTGTCAGCCACTTGTGCCTAGCACTTTCCTTTTGGTCTTAGAGACTTCACTCTGGTTTTCCCCTATTTTTAAGCAAATTTTTTTCATTTCTCCACATTGTGGTCTAGTATTTAGGAGACATTCTCTTAACAACATTTAAAAATATTTTACCTTAAAATTCTTTTTTCTGCCACCTTGAAATTGAAAATAAGGCATTTTAGCAGAAAGCATGCTTCTTAGTAGTCTCAGCATTATAACTCTCTCAGAAAGATTAAGATTCAGGGCTATATTTTGTGCTAATGAAAAACAAAATAAAACACAACAACAACAGTTTGAGTGCAGGAGTTCAAGACCAGCCTGAGCAAGAGTGAGACACTGTCTCTAAAACTAGCTGCGCGTTGTTGGAGGGCAACTGTAGTCCCAGCTACTCGGGAGGCTGAGGCAGGAGGATCGCTTGAGCCAAAGAGTTTGAGGTTGCTGTGAGCTGTGATGCCACGGCACTCTACTGAGGGCAACAAAGTGAGACTCTATCTCAAAAAATAAAAAAAAAAAGAAAAAACAACAACAAAAACCAACTTAGCAAATTCTTTAGCCAGGAGTAAAGTTAAATATAAAATATAGTTAATAGTCTAGACATTTTTCTGGAGCAATCCAACTTTCATTCCTGTTTTTCTAGTTTCATTTAATGTTCATTTCCTCATCTGTAAAATAAAATTGTGGATGAGATGACATCTAAAGTTCCTTTCAGTCTGTTTTACCAGGCGTATGCTGTGTGCTGACCACACTGATACTCTCACTTAATTCTCCCTAGCACTCTTGGAGGCCAAGGTGGGTGGATACATTAGTCTTTGCCCAGGCCTGTGGCAAACTGATATTAGAGGAACTGGCTCTGATTTGCATTGATTGGAAATTGCCACTTTCATCATTTGGAAGATGAGTAGGCAAGGTATTTTCATTTTTTTAAATAGCTTTTGCTCATTCAGCTGGGATTAAAAGAGGAAGCATTAACTGTTTTCCTAGTCCCTTCAAATAAATGAATCCTAGATTTTGTTTTATAGATAGCAAGCAAAGTTCTTTTTTTCTTTCTTTTTTTTGCAATTTTTGGCCGAGGTCAGGTTTGAACTCACCACCTCTGGTATATGGGGCTGGCACTCTACTCCTTGTTCCATAGGTGCCGCCCGCAAGCAAAGTTCTTGTTGGAGAGATTTTCTTTTGTATGGAATCAGGGTAGAAAGGTAGTCCTGTGAACTTCCCATCAGAGCTTCATTTGTACTTCATAGTATTTGTACTAAAATTTAACTGTAAATCCAAAATGGACTGGTAATGCAATCCATCTCCAAATTCAGTGTCACTTGACTATTATTAAGTAACACACCTGTTGTTTTTTAAAAGATGAAAATGTTATAGCATGGATTTTGGTGTATTCACAGAGTGTGCAACCATCACTACAATCATTTTTGGAACATATGCCTTGCTACAACATGAAACCCTGGACCCTTTAGTCCTCTGACCCCCTAAGCAATGACCACTAATATACTTTCCATTTCATTAATTCAGATGCTGCTGTGAGATCATGTGCAATAACTACTAAAAAGTATCTTCTAATTTTAATGCAAGAGGTCAGTGACAACCTTTGGGGGATCATTTTTTATTGTTGTACACCTGAAAGGTGCTCGTAGTAGGTTTCATTCCAATTCTGACTGCAAAGCCCATGCTCACTCTTTTCTGCTGCATCAAACTACCTCTGTTTATGTCTACAAAAATGGTAGAGTCTTTCTTCCTCTTGATAAAATGTAGTCTCTTTCTTTGGATTGGTGAAACTGAATGTTTAAGAACACAGCTGCCTTGAGAGGTTGGCTCATGAAGAAATGGTTTATTAAACAAGGACAGCAGCGATTTGTGTATGGAGGCTTCTGGAATCTCTTGGACTCCCATCTTCTTTCAGTTAGCTTGACTTTTTCAAATCATTAATAATATTTTCTCCAGGCTGATAAGAACCAAACATCATGATCAATTCACATCTCTCATCTCATAAAGGACACACAGTTCCGAAAGCCCTATTCTTCCTGCAGTGGAAGGAATAAGGGTTTTGAAGAACTTTATTCTCTTATGTTTCAAGATGTGTCTTTTGACAGAGAGCAGTTCTGAGCAGTTAAGTTTGTTTTCCTCCTGGTCAGGGAGGACTTTTCAGGGTGGAAAAACAAAGAGGAACTGATTGAAATTTTACTTTATAAAGTGTGTGGGTTAGCTTACAAGTAGGGTAAAATAAATTTTAAAAAATAAAAATAAAGGCTCGGCACCCATAGCTCATTGGTTAGGGTGTTGGCCACATATATCCACGCTGGTGGGTTCGAACCTGGCCCTGGCCTGTTAAACAACAATGATGACAATTGCCACAAAAAATAGCAGGTGCCTGTAGTCCTAGCTACTTGGGAGGCTGAGGCAAGAGAATCACTTAAGCCCAAGAGTTGGAGGTTGCTGTGAGCTGTGATGCCATGGCACTCTACTGAGGGTGACATAGTGAGACTCTGTCTCAAAAAATAAAAATAAAGTATGTAGGTGGGTAAGGCACACAAAATTTCATTCACGTTTTTGTATTCTTTAGATCTCATACAGCAGGGAGTTGAGCTGTTGAAGTTTATTATCCTATGAGATATAAAGAAGTGGAGGAACTTCAGAAGTGTACATAAATTCAAGGGTGATAGATTATCAAAAGAACTTACAAAAAAATTCTTTGAAATGTTAAAGACCACCTTGGCACATTATGAGCTGGAGGGACCCTGACTGTGGCCTGGTTCTGATCTACCATCTTCAGACCGCAGATGTTTACAGAGCCACCTGTGTAAGCAAGCATCTTGTGGGGTGCTCTGGGAGAAATGAAACAGACCCTGCCCTGCGGGGGCTCACTAGTTCATAGGTGGAGAAAAAAATTTCTGCAGCAATAACTACCCACAAAGCAAGTTGTGCAAGTCCTGTGACATGGACAGAGAAGGTGCTTTTGTGGAATCTGCTTGGAGGACCCTGGGAGAGCTTAGAGGTCTTGGGACTTGAGTGATCAGAAGATTTTCAGCAGTGAAGTAAGAGAACAGGGCTTTCCCAGAGAAGGGTAGAATTTAAGCGTCTCTCCAGCATCAGGAGAGTTGCTAACCTTCATTGGAGAAAGGTGAGTGCTGTGAATTGGCATGAGACAGAGCAGGTCCTTAAGCATCTTATTTGGAAGGTTGTAAAGGCTGAGGAGTTTCCACTTGATTCTTCTATTCAAAAGGGAAAGCCAACAAAGTGCCTCCTCACCCCCAGCAGTGAGCTGATAAAATCAGAATTCGGTTTTTAGAAGGCTCAGTGGTAGGTAGAATGAGAAAGGGAGAGAGGATGGTAGAGAGACCATTTGGAAGGATTTGCTGTACAGGCCACAGGTATTGAGGGCTGGGGCCAGGATGATATGAATGGAGAGAGAATGCATTTGAAAAAAAGCGTTTTTAAATTATAAAGGTTTTTTTTTTTTGAGACAGAGCCTCAAGCTGTCACCCTGGATAGAGTGCTGTGACATCACAGCTCACAGCAACCTCCAATTCCTGGGCTCAAGCGAGTCTCCTGCCTCCGCCTCCCAAGGAGCTGGGACTACAGGCGCCTGCCACAATGCCTGGCCATTTTTTGGTTGCAGCCGCCATTGTTGTTTGGCAGGCCTGGGCTGGATTTGAACCCAGCTGCTCAGGTGTACGTGGCTGGCGCCTTAGCCCGTTGAGCCACAGGCGCCGAGCCTATTAAAAAGATTTCAAATAAGTTGTATAATACAGCACCTTCACAATGAATAGCAGGCAACAATATAAGGAAATAAAAAAGCTGATGGTAATTCAAAAACATGAAAATGGAAATAGTAGAAGGCCAAAGTTTCTATTACCATTCAACACAAATAATAAACATTTCAATGTATTTAAAATTATTGCTAACCTCACTTGGCTCAGCTGTATGTTTTTCCATTATTTAAACTTCACTCTGAAGTCATGAAGTATTTTAAAATGAAGTTCAGGCCTGCTGTGATGGGTCCCAACTATAATCCTAGCACTTTGGAAGGCGGAGAAGGAGGGATTACTTGAGGCAGGAGTTTGAAAACAGCATGAAAAACATAGCAAGATCTTGTCTCTTCAAAAATTAACAAATTAGCCAGGCAGGGTGGTTTGTGCCTGTGTTCCCAGCTACTTGGGTGGCTGCAGCAGGACGAATGCTTGGGTCTAGGAATGTGAAGATGCAGAAAGGAATGGTGTGATAATGCCACTGCACTAAAGCTCAGACAACAGAGCACAAGGCTGTCTCAAAAGAAAAAAGTAAAGTTTATACAAAATTACACCTTTGCTTGTGGTACATGTAGACCATGGAATACTATGCAGCCTTGAAGAAAGATGGAGACTTTACCTCTTTCATGTTTACATGGATGGAGCTGGAACATATTCTTCTCAGCAAAGTATCTCGAGAATGGAAGAAAAAGTATCCAATGTCCTCAGCCCTACTATGAAACTAAATTATACCTTTCATATGAAAGCTATAACCCAATTATAGCAAATTTCTTATCACACCAAGTAACCCCAAACCGCTTACCACCTAACATTTATCAACATTCAAAAGGGTTGTTCTTTCCTACTTTTCGTGAAAGAGGGTGCCAAGAACACTTATTTGTGGCTTGTTTCAAAGAGTTAAGTCTGTTGAGAGGTATCAAGATAAGATGTTGGAGTTAGTAGTAGAGGGAATGAATAGCTCTTATGAACTGGAGAAATGAATTCCTAGTTTGGTTAAATACATTCTACATCTTATTTCCTGTTCAATAATGGAGCATTTTTTGGAAATAAGCCACAGGTTTTATGAATAGTCCCTTGCTTTTCCCCATCTGTTAGGAACATTTTTCAAATATAAATTAAAAATAAATCCCTACAAGAATCTGGTGTTCTCACTCTTTTGCTGTTGAGAGCTCTATATTATAGTTTTATGTCATGAATCTTAGCTGAGTTTAAATCTGATGAAATCCTTCAGAGTCAATCATCAGATAAAAACAACTTGATTTTACTCTATTACAAATATTTCTCAGCATTAAGAAAATAATTTTGAGATTTCTAATGTTAACTATTTTTAATGACTTCACTATTTCTCCCATTATTTGTCTAAAATCCTTAGCTAAAAGTCTTCTGAATATTCATCACAAATTTGATATTTCGTGAGACAAGCTGACTTTGCTGTGTGTTTTTTTGATAATTCATTTACTTTTTATACTGTTATCCTATTTTGACCTATAATAAGAAAAAAGTCACTTAACAGCAAACTAAGAGACAAAGTAAGGGGCAAGTGGTGAGAGGGAACAAGTGTCTATACAACCAATTATTCCTGCAATAATTCAAAGGTGAAGCAGCTGAGTTTGGATTCAGGGACCATGGTTCAGTGTTGAGACTTAGCAGCACAGCATTTATTAAAGACAGGTTTGATTAATTCTATCTAAAGAAAACAAAGCTCCTTATCTTCCAGGTTGTTTTCATTAAGTAATTATCACAAGATTTAGCTGTTGCCCTGTGGGCATGGTAAAGGTACCATTAGATTTTATTTAGAATGGGGAAGGAAAAAAAGGGACAGAAAGGCTATATAATCATGCTCTTTCTTACAAGTCATTTATGTCATGTTCAATAAAGATATACAGCAAAAATCAAGTAACTTCTTTCCTATACAACTAAAGAGAGTTTGGTAAAAAGAATATAAAGAGGTGCTATTTTATTCCTAAGTTTAAAAGTAAGTTGTTTTTAAATTATTTCATGGGTACAAGTCTTCTCCTTCAGAAGGGAAAAACCTCAAGGGCATTGTTCTGGGTTCAGTCTTTTGAATCCAGTATGTTTGGCATTAAAAAATTCTTGAGACTTGAATTCCATTCTGAAAAATTAGCATTTAACTTGGTGAAAATTATTCCCCTAATGATTCAACTTTATAGTAAACCAAATAAAAGTTAAGTCAGTCAATTCATATTAAAAGAAGATATTTAGAATCTTTTTTGCAAGTCTATGGTTCTCAAGATATTTAATATCTTCTAATGCTACTTTTAATATACCTTTACCTGACTTATCATTTTTATAAAATCAGTGGGAAAAACTCTCCAAATTTTTTTTTCCATTAATTGTTCCCAAAACAACATTTGAGAAAGATTACAAAAGACTTTATATATACATTTAGGAAATTAAGGAAGATACTTAAGGTGATTTCTTTGTATTCGTGAGAAAATTTTAAAGCCCCATTTTTTTTTTTTTAGTAGTTTTTGGCTGGGGCTGTGTTTGAACCCGCCACCTCCAGCATATGGGGCCAGCGCCCTACCCTGTTGAGCCATAGGTGCCACCCCTAAAGCCCAATTTTTGAGAGTGCATTTAAAGATAGCTTTGACCAATACTTTATTTTTCCTGGAAAAATTCAAGAGCGATAACTCCTTATCCATTATAATTTTTAGCATTTTGCTAAGTATGCCTGAAATTCTGTACATTATTGAGTAAGCTATGTGAGTTATCAGGTGGATCGAATAATGGAAGCGTATAAGAAGAAAAGAATCATAGTGGGAACGCCGCTCACCTTCTTGCTTTCAGAATTCTACCTCCAATGTGTCAGATTTGCATGGAGAGCGCCCCACAACATGCCTGTTTCCCCTCCCTCCTTTTTCCTTAATGATAGGAGAAAGTTTCTGGGGCACTAGGATGATGACACAAAGAGGAAAAACAAAGTGAAAGGAGTAAAAGCCGGCTCTGAGAAGAAACAGAAAGAAAGGGGCTTCAAGGGGGTTGGGAGGAAAGCCTGCAGGGCCCATAGGAGCACTCACCACCCAGCACCTCTGGCCAAAAAAGGGGAAAAGAATGTGGATATGAGGTTACCAAGGTAACCAACGATAATAGGAAAAGGCAATGACCATGACCAGTAGAAACAAGCAATAATTCCAGGAGGCCCAGAGAGGCCAATGAACCAAGTTCAAGTTCTCCATGCTTTCCTCTGCGTCTCTTTTTCACCTCCTTTCCTTGGTGAGAGGGAGCTATAGAGCTCTATAGCTCAATAGGCTTCCAACTCTCTTTGGAAATGCTCTGAACTTTCTCTCTACTTTTAAATAAAATTGGTCTTTGTTACGTTGAAACTAGCCTGGGGTCCTATTCACACTGCCTGTGCTGCTCCAGTTTTATTGTCCGCTTCCACCCACCTTCGCTTTTCATTCCCACCGTGTCTTGGCTGAACTTTCTAGGTCAGCCAAGTAATTGAACCAGGTCCGCTGGGTTCAGGAACCAGGACCCCCAACCTCCAATCTTTGAGAGAGCAGAAAATGTTGCCTGAGAAGGTAAGAATTACCCAAGGGGTCAAAGAAAGAAGCAGGTGCACTGGATTTGGGCTTTTCAGGCATGGTCCGCAAGGATAGCTGCTTGTGGCTGTTTGTGGCTGCTGTTCTCACTTGTAGCTCAGCCCATCTCCTGAGAAATTTGTTTCGGGTTCTGCATTGTTAGGAACTACAAAAGAAAGGAACAGAATCAACCTTTTCATTTTTGTGTGTGTGTATGGAGACAGAGTCTCACTTTGTCACCCTCGGTAGAGTGCCATGGCATCGTAAGTCACAGCAAACCCAAACTCTGGCTCAAACGATTCTCTTGCATCAGCCTCCCAAGTAGCTGGGACTACGGGCGCCCAGCTATTTTTAGAGATGGGATCTGGCTCTTGCTCAGGCTGGTCTTCAACTCCTGAGCTCAAGCAATCCACCCAACGAGGCCTCCCAGAGTGCTGGGATTACAGGCGTTGAGCCACTATTCCCTGCCTATTTTTTTTTGGAGACAGTCTCAGGCCATCACCCTGGGTAGAGTGCTGTAGCACCACAGCTCACAGCAACCTCAAACTCTTGGGCTTTAGCAATCCCCTTGCCTCAACCTCCCAAGTAGCTGAGACTACAGGCAAGCACCACCATGCCTGGCTAGTTTTTTCTACTTTTAGTAGAGACAAGATCTCTCTTGCTTAGACTGCTCTCAAACTCCTGAGCTCAAGCAATCTACACGCCTTGCCTCCCGAACTGCTGGGGTAACAGGGGTGAGCCACCATGCCTGGCCTACCTTTTCAATTATTAAAGAGTTATGACCACTAGGAGGGTGGTCATAAAACAAATAAACAATCCTTGCTCCAAAATTGTGAGGCTCATGTGACAGCGAAGGGTGTGAGAGGCAAAGCTGAGGAATGCTGGGAAATGACAGTGAGTGTGGTTGATGTCACTCGGGTTCCACAGAGAATAGAAAGGGCAGAATTTTGTAAACCTTGGGGAAAATTCAGTTCCCAGAATATTTCTATTTGTTTCCAAGGCTAGCATGGCC
Organism: Perodicticus potto; assembly: GCA_963574655.1. Classification (NCBI taxonomy): domain Eukaryota; kingdom Metazoa; phylum Chordata; class Mammalia; order Primates; family Lorisidae; genus Perodicticus; species Perodicticus potto. The sequence continues at coordinate 15,328 of CAUYRH010036462.1, read as the reverse complement.
TGAGGACAGAAGCATAATTTTTTAAGTAAAATTACTATTTTATTTAGGATTTAGTTTATGAAGGACAATATTGTCTTCCTTATCCCATACGAAGAACTTATTCTTGGCTTTAGACTGTATACATCTATAAACACTAATAGATTAAATGAAAAGACCAATTTTGGATAATAGGCATGGTTCCCTGCTCACTGGGCAGTGTAAATAGCATCCTTTCCTTCCTCTATTCATGCATCACCTACTGAAAGAATGATAACAATCGGTCATATGCAATGAGGCAGGGAGTCATTATAAATAGTCACTAATAATGGTGTAAATGCGGTAGCTTGTTAATTGATTATTTGAACAAAATAAACCATATCAGATTCAAGGGTCTCATTTTTGTAGCTCTCCCAGTGGGAAAGGGTAGAATTAAGCAAATGGCCCGGGAATTGGGAGGGCCACATGCTAGTTGAGTATAATAGTGCACAAAGGGGAGGGTTGAGAATATAGTGAAGAATGAGTTGTCTTGTCCTTGGGCTTTTATAGATGCTCTAAATCAATTATCTCTGTCCTCGAAAGAGATAATTACACAAAAGAGATAGAGCTCTATAGCTCAATAGGCTGCCAGAGTGAAAAGGTTAATTTCATCCAGGAACGATTAGGAAGTTCTTCATGAAAGTGGCAAAAGACGGACACGATTGCGTGATGTATGACTTTGAAGGGTAAGGTAGCTCTTTAATTTTTAAATAATACAGTCTTAAAACATGTATTGAGTGCCTAGGGCTGGAGACACAGAGCTAAACTGAATAAAATCCATGTTCCTGAGTTTTTTGTTTTTTTTTTGAGACAGAGCCACAAACTGTCACCCTGGATAGAGTGCCGTGGCAATACAGCTCACAGCAACCTCCAATTCCTGAGCTCAAGAGAATCTCCTGCCTCCATCCCCAAGTAGCTGGGACTACAGGTGCCCGCCACAATGCCCGGCCATTTTTTTTTTTTTTTTTGGTTGCAGCCACCATTGTTGTTTGGCGGGTCCGGGCTGGATTCGAACCCGCGAGCTCAGGTGTACGTGGCTGGCGCCCCAGCCCGTTGAGCCACAGGTGCCGAGCCCCCTGAGTTTTTTAGGTAGGGGACATACATACCAAAAAGGAAGCAGAAACAGTTCCATAGCACAGATGCTGTGTCATAGCACAATATAGTGCTAGAGTAGGGATGATATAGGGCCTCGGAGGAATGAACGAGAAGGCGCTAGTGTTGTCTGGGAAGGTACAGGTAAATTAAAATAAAGTCATGCCTGAACTGAGATTTTATTTATTTAATTATTTAGAGACAGACTGTCAAGCTGTCACACTCAGACTGTCAAGCTGTCACACTGGGTAGAGTGCCCTGGCGGCATCATAGCTCACAGCAACTTCAAACTCTTGGGCTCAAGCCATCCTTATGCCTCAGTTGTTCTATTTTTTTTAATAGAAACAGGGTTTTGCTTTTGCTCAGGCTGTTCTCAAATTCCTGAGCTCAAGCAATCCACCCGCCTCGGCCTCCCAGAGTGCTAGGATTACAGGCGTGAGCCACTGAGCCCGGCCTTATTCATCTATTATTCACACATTCATCTAACATATATTAGGTTGTTGCTGTATTTAAAGTACTTGCCCTCAAGGCATTAATAGTCAAATGGTGGACCAGACAAGTCAACACACAAGTACCATGTTGGATTTAATGGAATACAATGTACACGGCATTGGCTTGGTGCTCATAGCTCAGTGAGTAGGGCGCCGGCCACATACACCAAAGCTGGCAGGTTCGAGCCCAGCCTGCTAAACAACAATGACAACTGCAACCAAAAACTAGCCAGATGTTGTGGCAGGTGCCTGTAGTCCCAACTACTTGGGAGGCTGAGGCAGGAGAATCTCTTAAGCCCAAGAGTTGGAGGTTGCTGTGAGCTTTGATGCCATGACACTCTACCCAGGACAACAGCTTGGGACTTTGTCTCACATACACACACACAAAAAGTACATGGCACAAGTGGTCAAATGCAGGTGAACAGTTGCAAAAGTCTTCATAGGGGAGGTGAGTGTGGAGAGGTGTGGAGGTTTTCTTAGGGAGATTGTAACGAGGAGTACAAAGAACTCAGTGAGTTTCAGGCAATGACCACAGTGGAGGTAAGGGATTATTGGCCTGCTTTCAGTGTGGGGTGTGTGCAAGGAACTGAAAGGAACTTGATATGGCTAGAGCTTTGGATAAGAAAGATAAGGCAAGCAATTAAATGGGCAGAGAACAGTTCAGAGAGGGCTTTGTTTCTTTTTTTTTTTTTTTTGGAGACAGAGTCTCACTATGTTGCCCTCAGTAGAGTGCTGTGGCATCACAGCTCACAGCAACCTCAAACTCTTGGGCTTTAGCAATTCTCTTGCCTCAGCCTCCCAAGTAGCTGGGACTACAGGCACCCACCACCAGCTATCATAGAGGGCTTTGAATCCAGACTAAGACTTGGCATTTTACTTTGTAGGCCAATAATTTTCAAACCAGATTCTACTCTGTCCTTGGGTTCCAAAGAAGTACCTCAGGAAGATAAGGGCAGATTTTAAGGGGCCCATGAATGCCAGGCAATTGAGTTTTCACATTAATCTTTAGGCAATGTAAAGTCTTGGCACACTTTTAAGGAAGGACTTGGTTAAGAAGCCCATCCGCAATACCATAACAGGAATCTGGAAGTCACCCCAGTCGCCCCATTCTCCCAGTTAATAACTAAGAAGTTACTAAATCTCATTAATTCCTCTTCCTAAGTACCTCTGAAATCCATTCCCTCCTCTCCTTCCCTGCTGGGACTGCCAGGGGCTTCAGTCTTCCTTATTTTTTCCGCTGATCAGATACAAGATTCTCTGACTTACTGTTTTGAATCTTTAGTCGATCCTGTCCATAATTTCGTCATATGACTTAGTGCAGGGGTCCCCAACCTCTTTGGCACCAGGGACTGGCTTCATGGAAGACAATTTTTCCATGCATTGGGGAAGTGGGGGAGGATGGTTTGCGGATAATTTAAGCATCTTGCATTTATGGTTCACTTTATTTCTATTATTATTACATTGTAATATATAACAAAATAATTATACAAGTCACCCTGATGCAGAATCACTGGGAGCCCTGAGCTTGTTTTCCTGCAACTAGATGGTCACATCTGGGAGTGATGGGGGACGGTGACACCTGCAGAGTGTCACTTATGTCCAGTCTACTCCGCAATCCCCTTTTGGTTGCTATCACTGCAGAAAACCCTGCTTCATAACGCTAGGAAGCTTGAAATGGAAGAGGCTTTTCAGTGCTTTGTGGTAATCTCAGGATTTTCCAACTTGACTTTAATCCAGAACAAATGGAGTGCTGAAGTTGTCTCAGACTTTCAAGGCCATTGTCTTTGGAATCTCAAGCAGGTGATCTTCTAGGTCAGACAAAGTCGCTTCCCCTGGCTTATTCACAAATGAGTTCTGGATCCATTCCTTCCCAGTTCTGGGGGCTTTTGTGGTTGGGAAGTCATGTCCGAACTCTTTTGAAAGCTGAGACAGGTGATCGTGCACCAGCTGGGAGAAAGATGGCCCTAGCTCAGTCTCTTTCAAAACTTCTGCTAATGTCTGAAACATGTCAAAGTCCCCATGTCCACTCATCACCCCCATCATTCCAGTTTGGCCTTGAACGCAGCTGCTTTACCTGCCAACATGAACACAGTTGTTGTTCTCCCCTGTGGTGACAGATGAAGGTCGTTGAGCAGGTTGAGTGTGTCACACAAAGCAAGTTTTGTAACTCTTTCTGTGTCACCAAACTGTGCTGCCAGTGGTGACTGTTTTGCTAAAGAAATTCTCTGTAGCAACTCTCATAACTCCAAACTCTGGCTTGTGATCTGCCTTGGGAAACCATCTGTCATGGGCTGTGTCCATCTCCTCACAGAGCTGTATGAACGGATAGAAGTTAAGGGCATGTACTTTCATGTGATCGATAATTTCAATGACATGCTGCAGAATGTTGAGTAGTTCAGGTGACAATTTCTGGCTAGCCAGCACGTCTTTATGGATGGCACAGTGTATAAACTCACATTCGGAGTTTGAATGAGGAGCAAAACCAGAAAGCTGTCCAGTAGAGGCGGCCACTCTGTCCATGCAGATAGCCCCACAAATTGATCAATCAGTACTCCTGGTGTGTAACCATTCAAAGACTCGGGAAGTCCTACAGCTCTGGTGTAGGTTGGCAAGAAAGGGCCACATAACATATCCTCCTCCTGAAAAATACATCGCACAAAAGCAAGCGTTGTAGCCTTGGTGTCAACATCAGTAGACACGTCAGCCAGCACTGGGTACCACGGTGACCCATTAATCCTCTCTAACAATCGTGCCACAGTATCCTCCGCTGTTTCATCCACTCATCTAGTCCTGGTGGCAGCCGAAAGAGAAACGCACGCCACCTTTTAACTGCACCCTCTCCTAAAAGTGCATGGGAAATAGCCAAGCAGCCTTCCCTCCCATGCCCTCCTTTTCTACTGAATATTCCCCTTGACATGCAAACATGCTGTATTTTCCCCATCCCCCAAATCTGCCCTTGTCTCCATATCCCCTATTTGCTACTGTTCCCCTCACAGCCAAACTCAAAACTATCTCTGCTGTACTTCCCAGCTCAGCTCCTATCTCCTCACCAGGTAGTCGAGGGCTTTTTAGCTTTAGCAACCTGGGTAGCCACTAAGTATGGCATCCTCGGTGCAGGCACATTGGATGAAGTGGTGGTCTTCAATACTTGCTTCTATTCCTCATGCTCACATTTTATTCTTTTGAAAATCTCCAAAGCCGGCTCGGCACCTGTGGCTCAAGCAGCTAAGGCACCAGCTACATACACCTGAGCTGGTGGGTTCAAATCCAGCCCCGGTCTGCCAAACAACAATGACGGCTGCAACCAAAAAAATAGCCGGGCGTTGTGGTGGGTGCCTGTAGTCCTGGCTACTTGGGAGGCGGAGGCAGGAGAATCGCTTGAGGCCAGGAGTTGGAGGTTGCTGTGAGCTGTGATGCTATAGCACTCTATCCAGGGTGACAGCTTGAGGCTCTGTCTCAAAAAAAAAAAAAAAGAAAGAAAAGAAAAGAAAAACTCCAAAGCCTTGCTTTTTAATTCAGGGTGTTCATTCTCCATATGGCAAAGCAGTTTCAAAGGTTTCAGGACTTCGTTGGATAACTGGTTGCCACGTAGTATACAAAGCAGGCTCAGAAAATGTGACTCACCCATTGCTATGAACCTGTAATTTAAGCAGGACTCTTGGTATTTTCTTTTTCTTTTTTTTTTTTCTGAGACAGTCTTACTTTGTCCCCCTTGGTAGAGTGCCATGGCATCATATATCACAGCAACCTCAAACTCTTGGGCTCAAGGGATCTGCCTGCTTCAGCCTCCTGAGTAGCTGGCAACTACAGGTACCCACCACAGTGCCTGGCTATTTTTAGAGATGGGGTCTTGCTCTTGCTCAGGCTGGTCTTGAACTCCTGAATTCAAGCAATCCACCCAACTGGGCCTCCCAGAGTGTGAGGATTACAGGGGTGAGCCACTCCATCCGGCTGGTATTTTCTTTTAAGTGAGCCTTCATTACGTTGGCTGTCTTAAAATCTTTTGTTGTGTCATCATTTGGTCTTTCCCCCTTTGCAAAGAAGCTCTCCAGAGATGTTTTTCTTTTACTCGTTTTTGCTAGGGTTAGCTTGCGGACTTACCGAAACTATGACAGAGACAAGTGTGCAATGTGGGAAAGAGAAGTGGAGGGCGGGCCACATGTGGACTTAAAATAAGTGTTGGATTCTGACTCAAAGCCTGCCACCAGATGGAGAAGTTACTTGTTATGCACTGGTAGGGTCTGGACATGAGTCTGTAAGCAATTAATATATTCTGGTCTCTGTGCAGTCAAACCTCTCTGTTGATGATAATCTGTATTTGCAGCTGTTCTCCTGCACGAGCCTCACTACTTCAGCTCTTCCTCAGATCATCAGGCATTAGATTCTCATAAAGAGGCACAACAAAAATCCCTTGCAAGTGCAGTTCAGAGGAGGGTTCACCTTCCTATGAGAATCTAGAGTTGCCGATGATCTGACAGGAGGCAGAGCTAAGACAGTGACCCAAGTATTGGGGAGCAGCTGTAAACAGAGATGAAGCTCCACCTGCACACCCACTGCTCACCTCCTGCTGTGAGCTCTGGTTGCTAACGGGCCACAGACAGGTACCCACCAGTGGCCCAGGGGATGGGGACTGCAGACTGAGTGCACCATTTTGAAATTTATCATTTAAGTGTCTATATTTTCCATTAGAGTAGGAGCTCCTGCAAAGCTCATGTGGGGGGTCATAAAGGACTGTCATTGAGACCTCCTGCTAAGTATTGTTTAGTTATTCATTCCTTCCCAAACCATCCTTTTCTACTGAACTTTCCCATTGACAGGCAAACATGCTGTATTTCCCCATCTCCCCCAAATCTATCCTTGTCTCCATATTCCCCATTTGCCCAGTTCCCCTCACAGCTATACTGAAAAGTGTCCCTGATGTCCTTTACAGCAGATTTTAAAAGAATTACACAGAACCACTCCCTTTACTTTAAGTTTTCATAGACTCAACTTCACTCTTTCATCTCTCACTCAACTATGAAGTCAACTGTCAAAGTCATCACATCCCATGCTCTGCATCCCACCTTCCTTGATCTCTTAATAGCACTAGATACAACTGATTATGGTGTCTTGATATACAGCTAGTTGATGATACTTTTTAAAGATTCTTCCTACCTTAGAGGACATTCTTGTTCGGGGTCCTTTTTTTTTTTTTTTTTTGAGACAGAGCCTCAAGCTGTCACCCTGGATGGAGTGCTGTGGCATCAAGCTCACAGCAACCTCCAATTCCTGGGCTCAAGCGAGTCTCCTGCCTCTGCCTCCCAAGTAGCTGGGACTACAGGCGCCTGCCACAACACCTGGCCATTTTGTGGTTGCAGCCGTCATTGTTGTTTGGCCGGCCCGGGCTGGATTTGAACCCGCCAGCTCAGGTGTATGTGGCTGGCGCCTTAGCTCGTTGAGCCACAGGCGCCGAGCCAATGATACTTTTTTAAGGTTCTTCCTACCTTAGAGGACATTCTTGTTAGGGGTCCTTTTTTCTTTTTTTTTTTTTTGAGACAGAGCCTCAAGCTGTCACCCTGGATGGAGTGCTGTGGCAACACAGCTCACAGCAACCTCCAACTCCTGGGCTCAAGCGAGTCTCTTGCCTCCGCCTCCCAAGTAGCTGGGACTACAGGGGCCCGCCACAACGCCCGGCCAATTTTTGGTTGCAGCCGTCATTGTTGTTTGGTGGCCCAGGCTGGATTCGAACCCACCAGCTCAGGTGTACGTGGCTGGTGCCTTAGCCCGCTGAGCCACAGGTGCCGAGCCTTGTTCAGGGTCCTTTGCTTGCTCCTCTTCCTTTTACAGATCTTTGAATCTGGAATGGCTCAGTCCTGGAATCTCCTCCTTTTGCTGTCTATGTTCACCTCCTGAGCGATCTCCAGGCCTGTGGCACATGTACTGATGGTTTGGAATGTACATTTTGAGTCTGGATCTCTACCCTAAAGTTCATTCTTGTGGCCAGCTACCTACTCCACCTGCTTTTTGGATTTCTGTGAAGCATCTCAAACTCATGATGGTCAAATCACAATTTTGTCCCTTATTCTCTACTCTTCCCCCAACTTATTTCTTTTTGCATTTCAGTATATAGCACCCTTATTGATCTAACTGCATGAACCAAAAATCTAAGTCTTTAATTTCTCTCTTTTTTTTTCCTTTGAGACAGATCACCCTTAATTTTTCTGTTTTTTATAGAGACAGGGAGTGGGGGTGGGGTCCTGCTGTTGCTCAGGTTGCTTTCCAATACCTGGCCATAAGTGGTCTCTCACGTCAGCCTCCCAAAGTGCTAAGATTATAGGCATGAGCCACCAAGCTTGGCACTGATCCTTCTTTTTTCTTAAATTTTTATTCTTCTTACACGTTGCATCCAACCTTTTGGTGCTAACTTCAAAATCTCTATGTCAAATCTAAATGCTTCTCACTCTTTTCACTGTTATCATCCTAGCATAACCCATTATGGGTCTACTACAATAGTCTCTAAGTTAGGTTTTTTGCTTATGTTCTTAATCCTTTGGACTTTTTTCCACACAGTTATCCAGAGAGACTCTTTAAATTTATAATTCAGATCATGTCACTCTCTATGAAAAATATGTGACCACACATTAAGAAGAAAATTCAGGCCAGATGCAGTGGCTCACGCCTGTAATCCTAGCACTCTGAGAGGTTGAGGTGGGTTGATTGCTGGAGCTCACGAGCTCAAGACCAGCCTGAGTAAAAGCAAGACCCCTGTCTCTACTAAAAATAGAAAAACTGAGGCAAGAGGATCGCTTGAGCCCAACTTGTAGGTTGCTGTGAGTGATGACACCACCGCACTCTACCCAGGGTGACAACTTGAGACTCTGATTAAAAAAAAAGAAAAGAAAAAAGAAAATTAAAAGTTTTTAATATAGCTTACCCAGTATGATCTGTCCACAAGCATTCTAATTGCAAATGCCTCCATTCTCCTTATACACAGCACTCTGGATGCATCCATTTTCTTGCTATTTCTCGTGTGATCTCAGATTCTTTGCACTTGCTATTTGTCCAGTCTGGAATGCTGTTATTGCAGTGGCCCCTTCCTCCATGTAAATCTTCCTGTGTACAATTCTCAAACATTGCGTTCCCAGAGAGACTTCCTGCAACCTATGGAACACGCCTGTCCAATGCTCCCTCCCCACTTTCATCTCTGGATTCCTTTACTCTGCTTTATTTTTCTCGGCAGCCCATCTCTTTAACATGACATTATATTAATATGTTTGTTTCACTGCTTATCACTTGGCTCTTTCATTAGAATGTGACAAAGTCTCTTTCCTTGGCCTACCCCTAGTCAGGCAGTGTCCTTGGGCATGTCCTCAAAAGCCCAGTTTTTGCAACAATTCTTTTAGATCAATTTAGTAGATTTTCCCACCATGGATATCTGTTAGACACCCCTGATGTTTAACAAAATTCCTTATCCTCTCTCCCTCCCCAAGGTAATATCTGAACCCTGTTAGGTCAGTTTAGCAAAGAACTACACCACCTTCCTAGTAATTTTCCATCCATCAGCACACCTCTCTCCTCTTGGCTACAAGTCCCTCCTTTTCTTTGTGTATTTGGAGTTGAGCCCAATCTCTTTTTCCTGCTGTAACACTTCACTATAACAGTACTGGATAAAGTCTGCCTTACTGTCTTTAATAAGTGTCAGGAATAATTTTTTTGCTTCAACAAATGTTAACATGATGAGTAGAAAACACGACAGTGTATACTATCTGTCTTGTCCATTATTACACCCCCAGTGCCTGGAATAATTCTGTGCATTCAGTAAGTAGCTGTTCCACAGATCTTTGTTCAGTGAATGAACGGACTTAGAACAAAGGAGCAATCTACTCAGGGCATCTGGGGACCTTCCATCAGTGGGAATGCTGCTGGGAATACAAACTAATATGTTCCTTTTAGAAAGATGTTTGGGGAACACTTAGGGATCTAAAAATAGACCTGTCATTCGATCCTACAATTCCTCTCCTAGGTTTATATCCAGAAGACCAAAAATCACATTATAACAAAGATATTTGTACCAGAATGTTTATTGCAGCCCAATTCATAATTGCTAAGACATGGAAGAAGCCCAAGTGCCTATCGACCCACGAATGGATTAATAAATTGTGGTACTTGTATACCATGGAATATTATGCAGCCTTAAAGCAAGATGGAGACTGTACCTCTTTCATGTTTACATGGATGGAGCTGGAACATATTCTTCTTAGTAAAGTATCTCAAGAATGGAAGAAAAAGTATCCAATGTACTCAGCCCTACTATGAAACCAACTTATAGCTTTGGTATGAAAGCTGTAACACAATTATAACCCAAATGGAAAAACTAGTTTTATAAGAACTTTAAAACATTTCAATATTTTGAAAACTGAGAGTTAAAAGTTTACTAATGACTACTTAAAAAACTATTAGCACAACTGAATTTCCCAGAATTGGAATCTCAGAGCACCTCGTCTAAGCCCACATACCATTTACAAAAATAAATCAAATTTTCTGGCTATTTTTTAAGGTCTCTTTTTCTTGAAGGGAGAATTATTTTTATTATTTATAGAGCATTTAGAACTTCTGAAATTACCTAGTTTATGTTAATTAATCATGGCAAAGCTTTGTAGTTAATGTTAACAGGATGGAGCCAACAGCTAAGGCATTAACACCCACTTGAGGTCATTAAACTTGTATTATAAAAGGCTTTAAATCCTATGGATACCGTACAGTTTTGTCAAGGCTGGTTTAATTCAGAGGACAGCCGCAGCAGAGATGATAATCAACTCAAGGTGACGTTGGTATCTCCTTAACCTTAGCCGTTTAAATGTATTCAGTACAGATAGTCACTGAATCCATGTGTGTGGGGGGGGTCGGGGGGGAATAATTGATTTAACTGGTCTAAGAGTGTGTTTGAGCTTTTTCTTAGACAAGCTGTCAACACACATACATCAAAGCAAGGTTCTAAAAGTGCTGTCAGATCTATAACATTTACATAGTAAAGCAAACAACCTTTGTTATTCCGATTAATGCAGCTGCTCATGAAGGAAGTCTGATCTATGATGTTTTATTTTTTCTCATCTATACTGAAAAGTATAATGTTGATTCATATTGAAGCAATTTAGAAATGTACTCAGCCACAAAATGAAAATGGATCATGGTAAGTATAATATTTGTTACTAGGGTACCTTCTAAAAATAACCTTCAAACGTTATGTACTATATTTTTCCTTTAAAGGTTTTAAGTGTTGTCACAAATATGGTATCTACTTATTTCTCTAAAGGGGATTGGGCCAGGTAATGTTATTTTCTCAACCTACAAACCAATGATAATAAATCTCAGCAGGTAAAATACATATAGGGAAAATAATGTGTTGAGATCAAACAGTTTGTTGAGATATCTTTGACTGTGGTCTACAATACTTCCCAGTAATTCTTCTTTTTCTTTTGATAATTTCATTATAAAAAGGGAAATGGGATTTGGGAGTTGAATGTCCTAACCCTGAAAAGGGAGTGCTGAAAAGCACTTTACATATAATCTACTTCAATACCATTAGTTTTACCAATGAGAAGTGAAATGATTTGTTTAAGGAAACATTGTAAGTGGTTTAGCTGGGACATGAACTCAGGATTTTTGATGCTAAATGCTGTGTTTTCTCTGCTACTTCTTATGATCATGAATAATAACTGAGTTAAACCCAACAAGATTTGGGATATTCAACAGGTATTTTACCCAATGTTTCAACAAATAAATGAGTTTTTAAAAGGAGGGGGAGGAAAAACCCAATACTAAATGTGGCTTTTAAAAATCTTGATTAGAGGGCAGTGCCTGTGCCTCAAAGGAGTAGGGCGCCGGCCCCATATACTGGAAGTGGTAGGATCAAGCCTGGCCCCAGCCAAAAACTGCAAAAAAAAAAAAAAAAAAAAAAAATTCTTGATTAGAATAAACCAAATGTTAAACTCCATTTTTGAGACAAACAAATGAAATTGAACACAGAGTGGGTATTCTATAGAAGTTAAGAATTACTGTTAATTTTGTTAGATATGATAGTAGTGATAATGGTTACCAAAAAGAAGTCCTCATCTGTTAGAACTATATACTGAAGTATTTATCAGTAAAATAATCAACCTGGTTATCTACTTTAACATACTCCAGGAGGAAAACAGATTAAAAAAGTACAGGGATAGACAGATCAATGTCAACTAGGTTGATAATCGGAGAGGCAAGGGTTATTGATACTACTTTACTTTTATGCATGTTTGAAATTTTTCATAAGCATTTTTTTAAAAGTAATTATTGGGTTTGTACTTCAAATAAGACACCATAAGCACACTTCATCAGTCACTGAAGGTCTAACTTTTATTTTAAATTGGAGTGTAATAACAGAAACCGTATCACAAATCTATAAGGTTTGAATGTTCTGGCTCATGCCAATCGCCAACCTCACTAATGAATGCTAAACTGAAGTATAAAATTATGCTTTGTATTCAGTATGTGTATATGTAACAGTAAACTTGTTTCTTCCCTGTATTCTTGTTCCTTGATTCTCTAATTTAGTGGCCCTATTAAAAATTTCAATTAAGGCCGGGTGCAGTGGCTCATGTCTGTAATTCTAGTACTCTAGAAGGCCCAGGCAGGAGAATGGCTTGAGCTCAGGAGTGTGAGACCAGCCTGAGCAGGAGGGAGACCCCATTTCTACTAAAAACAGAAGAAATTAGCTGGGCGTTGGGCTTTGTGACCTGTGCCCATAGTCCCAGCTACTTGGGAGGCTGAACAGGATTGCTTGAACTCAGTTGTTTGAGGTTGCCGTGAGGTGGGCTGTGGCCATGGCATTCTATCCTCAGCAAAAAAGGGAGACTTTGTCTTACAAATAAATAAATAATAAAAAGTAAAAATTTCATGTCAGCAAATATTTCTGGAATGATAACAGGTTCTATTAGGCCCCAGGAACAGCAGGTAGCATAAACATATGATTTTTATCTGTATTTATAAAATATATAAGTAAAAATACAAGTATATATGTTTATATGTCTATACAGATGTCCATATATGTATATGGTACGTGATAATAGAATTGATAGATGCTATATTAGCTGTATGAAAATATACACTAGGAAGCTTAAAGAGGAACATGTAATCCAAAACTTGGTTGATTATTCGTGTTTAAGGAAACATAGAATAATCTTTCTCTTCTCTCTGTAAAAATATTACAAAATCTGAAGAGGCAATCAAAGCACGTACAACCAAAAAAAATGTGGAAAAGAAGTATCATAGAAGTAAGTTGGAGAATTAATTTATTAAAAAAATGTTATTTGTCTGGATTTGGGGATGTTTGTAGTTATTTGTCAGCTTTTAAGATTTTGTAGATACTTGTGGTTTTCATTTCAAATAAGCATGCACTTTTGTACACAATTTTGTGTTTGTTTTCTTAAGGAGCTCCCCCACATTGTACAAACTTCCACTCCCACATCACCTGAATCCACTGAAATGCCCATAATTTGCTGGTCACTGTTCTGGGAGCTAAGGATAGGTCAGTGAGCCAAAGAGAGAGAAAAACACTTTTCTTTTGTGAAACATGTACTCTAGTTGGGAAAGACTGGCAGAACAAAAACATAATAAGTAAATTAAACAGGATTTTACAAGGTTAGTACTACGGGTAACAGCAAAAGAGGGTTGGGGGTTGAAGAGTGCAGTCCAGGAAGAGATGAAACTACAACGTTCCTTTCCCCTTCCCTCTTCCCCCTTCCCTCTTTCTTTCTTTCCTTCCCTTCCTTCCTTCCCCCCCTTCCCTTTCTTCCTTTTCTTTTCTACCCTTTCTTTTCTTTCTTCTCTCTCTTTCTTTCTTTTTTCTTCTTTTTGAGAGAGAGTCTCAAGTTGTCACCCTGGATAGAGTGCTGTGGCATCACAGCTCACAGCAACTTCCAATTCCTGGCTCAAGCGAGTCTCTTGCCTCAGCCTCCCAAGTAGCTGGGACTACAGCCCGGCCATTGTTTGGTTGCAGCCATCATTGTTGTTTGGTGGGCCCGGGCTGGATTCGGACCCACCAGCTCAGGTGTACGTGGCTGGAACCTTAGCCCGTTGAGCCACAGGCGCCGAGCCTCTCTCTCTTTCTTTCTTTCTAGAAGTGGCTCACTCTGTTGCCCTGAGTAGAGTTCCATGGCTTTGTCATAGCTCACAGCAACCTCAAACTCTTAAGGCTCAAGGGATCCTCTTGCCTCAGGCCCCCAGGTAGCTGGGACTACAAGTGCCTGCCACAACGCCTGGCTAGTATTTCTGTTTTTGATAGAGACCTGGTCTCACTCTTGTTCAGGTTGGTCTCCAATTCCCGAGCTCAAGCCATCCACCTGCCTTGGCCTCTCAGAGTGCTAGGATTACAGGTGTGAGCACCATGCCTAGCTGAAACTTTAATTTTAAATGCTCGGGTCAAGGTAGTTCTCATCCAGAACTCATCCCATCCCTTCCCATCTCTCCTCTCCTCTCCTCCCTTCACGTCATCTCTGAGCAAAGAACTTGAAAATTGTTGATAATATCAGTGGAATCTTGTGCAGTATATTAGTTTAGTGATATTTAACTAATAGATTATTCAGGGCCCACTTTAGAATATTTGAAATAGAATAATCTCAAAGGTGCAGTAGGAGGAGGATAAAGCAATAACATGAGTACAGGGTTAAAACCCGAACAGCTTTCTGGGGCACCAATGTTAGAGACTATTAGTAAGCCACATGGGGACATGAAACCATCATTGGAAAACCATACAATGGGAATGTTGTATTTACCAGAGCAATTTCATGGATGAGCCCTGTAAGGGGCCTGACTCTGGAGATGCAGTGTAACTGTGGAGTTTGGTATTGCCGAGTAGGGTGCATCAAATATGGAACCATGTCTCAAGTGTCCAGGGCAATAGGAGGATGAGTGATGTCACCAAAAGTTGCCCTTGTCAACCCTTCTCACCCACTTAGCATTCGATCTTTCCTTTAAGCAAAATGAGGCAAAACAAGACAAAGTAGTTCAGACAGTTAAAGGTTTATAGGGTATATCATGGGCTTGCCCTAGAAATAACAAAAATCTGAGCCTGGGACTGTGAGTATGCAAATTTTAAACTTTCTCAGAGCACCAAACGTTCTTTTTATAGAGGAGTTATAGGAAGGTACATACAAAGACTAAAGGATGGGTCAGAACTGGAAATGAGTTCTAACTCTACCACTTAGATTCCTCACCTCTGGCAAACCAGGAAGGGAAAAACTAAGTTTTATCATCTATAAAGTGGGAATACTAACAACTTTCTTTTATGATAAGTAAATGAGATAATTGTGTTTAAACTTACTTTTTTTTGAGACAGAGTTTCAAGCTGTTGCCCTGGGGAGAGTGTTGTGGCAACATCCTCCAACTCTTGAGCTCAAGCAAGCAATCCTCTAGCCTCAGTTTTCCTATTTTTAGTAGAGACAGGGGTCTTGCTTTTGCTTAGGCTGGTCTCAAACTCGTGAGCTAAAGCTATCCACCTGCCTCCAGTCTCCCAGTGCTGGGATTACAGGTGTGAGCCGCTTTGCCCAGTATAAACAAACTTCTTTATTTTATTTTATTTTTTTTTGAGACAGAGCCTCAAGCTGTCACCCTGGATAGAGTGTTGTGGCATCACAGCTCACAGCAACCTCCAATTCCTGGGCTCAAGCGAGTCTCCTGCCTCTGCCTCCCAAGTAGCTGGGACTACAGGCGCCCGCCAC
>CAUYRH010036461.1:0-17240 GCA_963574655.1 Perodicticus potto | reverse complement strand
TGGGACTAAATGTGGAACCCCCATTTCCTATGCCTAGGTCAGTTTCTTGTGAATTTCCTAGGCCTGAATTCCATGGATGGACTGTGTCCATTCGTTGATACACTCATTCATCTTGCCCCTGGTGGAAGGGACTGTATTCATTCGTTTCCTGGCCAAGGAACCCCCACACCTATATATACCCTGAGGCTAGAGGCCTAGAGGAGGAGACGGGGAAAGACCGGGAGAGGAACGGAGAGAGCATCTCTCTCCCCACTTGAAATCTCTCCCTCTACCAGGAGCTTTGGTGTTTTCTGTATTCTTTTCTGTCTTACCACGGAGGGGTGGGGGGAGGGGAAATAATGTAATGAAGAATAATAAAATACATGTATTTAAAATAAAATAAAATAAAATGCTAAAAAAAAAAAGAACATGTGGACCCCAACGCATGCACGCTCTCAGTCAGCATTAGAACATGTGGACCCCAGTGCATGCACACTCTGAGCATTAGAACATGTGAACCCCAATGCATGCACACTCTCAGTCAACATTAGAACATGTGCACCCCAATGCACGCACACTCTAGGGCAGCATTTAGAAACAAGGCCTGTTATTTGAGAAGACAAATCCACACCATCTGTGCTACCCTGGGCATGCTGAGGGCTCTTTAAGTAGCTAAAGGAGTGAAGAACAGCAGCAGAGGGTGCCACAGGAAGCAGCCAGCACGTCTCACACTAACACACAGTAGAGTCACCTGGGAAGCTTCTCAGGGCAGCAGCCTTACACATAAGCAGGCCAGTGAGAGTGGCTTGTAAAGACAAGTGCCTGACCGCTAAAGTCGGTGACCCTCACAAAAGCATCAACATCATATGTTGGGACAACTCATCAAAGTGACAGAAATGCATTCCTCAAGCTGTCTTTTATCCCGTGGACAAAAAAATAAAACAAAACCCAAATCAAATCTACCTACTACAGTCACCCCAGCATTTGCTCAGACATCCAGTTTCATTGACTAGACTCTAACAAGTGGTGAATACTCAGCTTTATGAAGATAAAACCATCTAGGATCATTTATCATCATATTGCAAGTTTGGTAGAAGATGAAGCCTGGTTTGTCAAGGACTGGGGGATAACAAGTCTGAAATCCAAGGTCATGCCTACCCTTCAGTGAAAGGTCAGAGAACAGGGAACAGCAAAGGCTGGATATGGGGCTGTTTAAATAATAGGGTATCCAGCACTGGGCAATAAAGATAATAAGTCTGGTTAAA
The DNA here is from genome assembly GCA_963574655.1 of Perodicticus potto. NCBI lineage: Eukaryota > Metazoa > Chordata > Mammalia > Primates > Lorisidae > Perodicticus > Perodicticus potto. The sequence continues at coordinate 15,996 of CAUYRH010036461.1, read as the reverse complement.
AACAAGAGATTAAAATGGATTCTGGTCAGCTGGCATAAAAATAATTAGCTCTTAACTGCATTAAACAATATCCCAAATTGATAAGATTTCTAGAAATGAGACCTCTGAAACGGAACCTCTAAGAACAAAGTACACCCCTAAGTCCCCTAATTAGGTTCTGGCCCTCTCCACTCACTCATTCATTCACTCACACCACTGTTCTTGGTACAGAGTCTCCCCTTCCTCTCTGGAGCTGCTTCCAGCCTGTGGTGATGCTGATTCATATTGGCTGGAGCTGCATTTGTATTTGGGGGCTGTAATGAGGCATTACTGCCTTTCCTTGAAGTGTGAACTGTGTCCAAATATTCCTGGTCTCCTCAACCTAAGATTTGTCAATGGGTAGCAGAAAGTCTGGACAAGACGTTCATTGTTTGAATTGTAGACAAGGTCCTGTCAGCAGGGAGGTTCATTAGGAAAGGCGGAAACAAGGCTGCCCAGTGTCCACTGTAAAAATCCCATTATGCTCCTTAATTGCCTGCTCTGTCCCGGATCTTTCTCTTACAGGCTGCCACTCTCCCACTGTCTGTGTCACTGTCTGTGCTTTCTTTATCCCAGGGATCCTTGCAGCAGCGATCTTGACTGTGAGCCGTCCATTTCCGCTAAAATATTAATAACCACCACTACCATTTGTCCAGGGCTGAGAAGCTTATGAGCCTGTTTCACAACATGTCTCATTCAATCTGCTCAACAATCCTCTGAGTGGCCCTCCCGCCGGGTGACTGGCCCAAGGTCATGCACTGGGTGAATGCCAGATCTGGGACTTGAACCCAGATCTCCTCGCTCTAAATCCCACACTCTTCCCACTGTCATAGGCTGCCTCTGCAGGGTAACAGGCTGGCAGGTAGCAGCTTTTTACAAATAAGACATGTGAACACTTGGCCAGTTCTAGGTCTGAGAATGTGTAGTTAGTTGGTACCCAGTGCTAGGGTGGCCACAGGCCCAGGCTGGGTTCCAAAGGGTTTCAGTCTGTGCTGTACCCATTCAGTGGCCCTTGTCTGGTTCCCCACCCTTGGTGGTGCTGCAGCCCAGAGCAGATGGTTCCAGCACTAGAGCCACCACCTGAAGCAACCGTGCTGCTGACAAAGGGTCAGTGGCACTGATCTTCTAGAAGGTCCAGCGAGTGTAGGACTTTCTGACCACAGCCCTTCACCATACCCAATGCTGCCATCAGATCTAGAAAGCTGAGGCCACCTTCCCTGAGTCCCATGCTTAAGAGGGCTCTCTTTGTCCCTCCAGCCAGTCTCACATGGAATGAGGAATTTGTAGGGAGAAAGGGACATGTCTACCCAGGGCCCGCACCTTTCTTTTAGGCCACACTCTGGCTGCTCAGGACCCCACATTCGCTGCCTAAATGCGTTCTGGAGCCTTCCCAGGCCTTCTCTGCAGGCCTGTGCTCCTGAGAGGGCACTGAGCTGCTGGCCAGGTGGGGAGGCTGGAGGACTGGGAGATTATTGAGCACATTGAATGAGACATGTTGTGTCTTACGAGCATTCTTAAGGTCCTTCTCATGAGGAATGGAGCCAGGGAGTGGGAACCAAGACGGCCAGGCTGTGAGCCAGGGACCTCTGTCAGTAATCACCCTCTGCCACCCACAAACACTCGGAGTAGGTCTGACAAGAGGTCAGGGCAGCATAGGCCCAGCTAGGTAGAATTTTCCTAGGATTGAGGGCCTAGTGCTGAGAGGGAAGTGATTAACCCTGATATCTTAGGAAAACTGAGCCTGTGGGATGAAGGTAGGAATCATTGCTAGAGCAGAGGTGGGGTACAAAGAGAGCAAGCCCTCCTGATGGGGCTGAGCCCTGCCTGCAGGGTTGTCCAGACCAGATCTCTCCCACCTCTGATGGTGATTATTGTTGTGAATAGCCACCACCAGTGGAATGCTTCGTAGATTCTGAATAATTTACTTATCACCTAATTAATCTGCCACAGCTCTCAGGCAAACAATCCAATTCCCAATATATGGATAAGGAACTAAAGCCCAGAGAAATTGGGCAAGGCGCTGGGTCACATGTCTGGTGAGCAGTGGAGCATTTTCCCTCAGGCAGTTTGACTCAAGCCAAGGCCCTTAACCTCTAGGTTCTGCTACCCCACTGGAGCATAAAGAGAAGTGGGTAACTGTGAAAACAGAGCTCTTTGCAATGAACAGGATTTTGAATTCAAGTAATAATGCTCTTATCGTCCCTGACAATAGGCTCGTTGAATCATTCAATAAACATTATTACTTGTGTTCACATCCCAGAAGCTCTGCTGGGTTCTGAGACATAAACATAGAGAAGTTACAGCCCCTGTTTTCAAGAAATGTTGAGCAGTGGTTCTCAAACTTTAGCAAGCACCAGAGTCACCGGGAGGGCTGGTTAAAGCACAGATTTCTGGACCTACCCCTTACTTTTCTGAATCAGTAGGTCTGAGTAGGGCCTGAGAATGTGCCTCTCTAGTAAGGTCCTGGGAGATGCTGATGCTCTTAGCTCAGAGAACCCAGTTTGAGAACCACTTTGGTAGAAATCAGACTAATGAAGATCTCTTTGTGAGGCAAAGTGGAATTGCACTGCTCTCCTTTCCCTGGGCAAATGGCACGAGGATACAATGAAGTCCAGAGTCACTCTTGAAGGAGAAAACCATTCAGAAACTCAGAGGTGGCAGGATCATAGAAGGCAGCCTTGCTGAGGTCGCCCTGCGAATGGGAGGCAGGAGCACATCACCCCCAGAGACCTTCTGAGTGGGTCAGGTCTTAGCTGGCCATCTGACTCACTGCCCTGTGGCGCCTCTAGCTCCATCCCTCCAGGCCCACAGCAATTACTCTGTCCAGGTTTGAACCTGGTGACACACGTAGTCGTCTTACTATCCACCAAAGGGGTGGTGCCTGAATACCCAGGAATATCTTTGCAAATCAGTTACATTTGATTTGGGGGTGCATAAGAGAAGGCAGATGTCCTGCATTTGTGGGAATTGAGAATGGGCTGGCTGGGTTGTATAATAAATGATTGGCTGGGAGCCCTCAGGGATTAACTAACTAATTAATCCCACAACAGTTTGACGAGGAACTAATTAATCTGTTAAGCACTTAAAGGGTCCACGGCCCTGGTCAAATGCAAGGAGAGGCTTCGCTCATTTCCAGAAGCTGACGGGAGCAGAATGTGGCTGTCCTCCTCATAGTCTCCAGGGAGGGCCTAGGTGGGAACCATCCCTCCAAAGGGCACTGATTTCCTCTGTATCAGAAATCTGCCCCTCCAGGTGTTTCTGGAGCCAAACTGCTGTCACTCTGTCTAGGGAACAAAAATTTTTTTTTGAGACAGAGCCTCAAGCTGTCACCCTGGAGAGAGTGCTGTGGCATCACAGCTCACAGCAGCCTCCAATTCCTGGGCTCAAGCAAGTCTCCTGCCTCTGCCTCCCAAGTAGCTGGGACTACAGGCGCCCATCACAACGCCCAGCCATGTTTTGGTTGCAGCCGTCATTGTTGTTTGGCAGGCCCAGGCTGGATTCGAACCTGCCACCTCAGGTATACGTGGCTGGCGCCTTAGCCCATTGAGCCACAGGCGCTGAGCCTGTTTAGGGAACAAAATTAAAGCAGAGAGCTCTGGGGAAAGGTAGGCGGGCTCCAGCCTCTCTAAGCATGGGAACCGAGAGCATTAGCACTAAAGAGACCTCACCTACCCTATCCCTGCAGCCCACTTTACAGATGGAGAATAAGGTTTACACGTTTCCGGAACCCAGACATGGCTGTCCCTGCTCAGCACCCACGCAAGGGGAATCCAGGCCTCCCTTTAGGTCTCTGACTCCACCTGAGCACTCAGCAGGTGCAGAAATCTTTCTTAAATCAAAGTGGTCCGAATAAGACTAAGACGATCATTTAAGCCTTGCATGATTTTTCATGAGCTTTGGTAACAAATTCACGGCTGGTCACCACATATTCAGGTGGCCCTGACACAGATCCTTTCTAACTTTAGCTTTTCTGATGCTCTTTTTAGTGCTCTGTACCCCTAAAACCCAGTTTCATGTGACAATCTGACCTGTGAAATTTATCTGACGGCAGCCCTCTGGGAACATAAGCTACTGCTACATTTTCCTGGAGGATGTTTTTCTTTAGAATCTTCTCTCTTATTAGGAAACAGATGGCTCTGTGCCTAAGTGGTAAAAGAATCTCAAAGACCAGGAGGCATGCATTAAGGAATTCTGGGACAACCTTGCCTGGAATCACAAAATAAAATGTGTAAATTAGCCTGGGGTGATGGCATCACTGACGCAGAAGGCTAGCCTGTCAGTACACCAAGTAGGGTGTTGTTGGCAACTCACTTAATAAACACGTAATGTGTGCCAGACTCCATTCCAGGTACTCAGGGTGGGAGGTTGACTTTGACATCATTCTGTGCCACAGGCGTCTGTCCATCTAGCAGGTAGGAGAAGAGAAGCCAGGGCCAAGCAGAAGCTGCACTAAAGTCTGATGAGTCATTTAATGAATATTGTCTAGTCACTATAACCCAAACCCCATGCTCCAAAATGGGTTGGCCATGCCCCCTGGGCCTTAGTGGGGAGCTGAGAGACTTTGCAAAACTCACAAAGCTGCCTGAGCTGGAGCTGGGTGTGATGCTCCAGCTTTCTTGTGCATCAGCATCACCGGGAGCACTTCTCAGAACCCAAACTGCTAGGCCCCCTACCCCGGACCCAGAGTTTCTCATTGAGTAGGTGTAGGGGTGGGGCATGTGGTATTTCTATAGTCTCCTAGGTACTGCAGATGCTGCTCATTCAGGGACCACACTTGTAGAACCACTACAAGTTAGAAGTTTCTGGTCTACCCAAGATGCAGTGAAGGAGGGGCCGCCCAACAAGGAGCTCTGGCCTCTGGCAGGTTGCCAGGACCAGGCTCTGCTGCAGAGAGCCATACCTGCCATTCCCATCATTCATTCTTGACAGACCTTTCTTTTTAGCTTCTTTTAAAAGTTTATCTGGTTGGTTGGCTAATGTCAGGGTTATTGTCTATCTGTTTCTCATACAGAGTGAAATGGATGAGACTCAAATCCAGTTGGCTGGAGATGATGTGGATGTGCCTGAAGATCTCCGGAAAATGGTAGATGAAGATCAAGAAGAGGAAGAAGATAAGGATTCTATTCTGGGGCAGTTACAGAATCTCCAGAATATGGACTTGGACACCATAAAAGAAAAAGCCCAGGCCACCTTCACAGAAATCAAGCAGACAGCAGAGCAGAAGTGCTCTGTGATGTGAGGGCGTTGTGGAGGGTGAGGGAGGGAACCGGGCTGCACACAGGAAGACCACCCTCCCAGGGAGCATCCCAAGCACTATGTATTTTAACATAGCGAACATGCCTAGGAGAACCGCGATGATAAAGCTCTCCACAAACACACAGACAACGATTTGACTGTTGGAAATATTTTTCTGGCCCAGCACTTAGCTAGCACCTTTCAATTATATTTTCCTTTTAGTTATGACTATGACATTTCAGCTGTAAACTCAGACCTGCTTCAAGATCTTGAGGAAAACCAAGAAGGAACATAAGCAAATGGCATTTCCTTCCAGTTTCTTCCTTAGAGGGCAAGGTGTCATCTTGCCCAAGCATTAGCATGATGTCTCTCTTCAGAGAAAGAGTTGGAAAGTTGGGGTTACTGCTGGGGCCACCACTGCAGGCTCCAGAGCAACCAAAGGTCATTCCACTTCTTACCCCTAGCGCCTTGACCTCATCCATGCTTCTCATCAAGTTTGGCACTGGGACACTCTTCAGCCAAGCGTCAATAGCAGGGATTTGGTAAAGAATGAGGAATGGAGGCAGAGAACAGAACTCACCAGCCCTTTGCTTTGGACATAGTGGGGCCATTGGAAGAGTGGACTCGGAGGAGGCAAAATTAGAGGCAGACGGACAATGAAGGAGGCCATTGCTGTTTATGATTTGAGCTTAACTCCTCTTGTATGAGCTTGGGGACAGCAGCAGGAACAAAGCAGGTGGACAAATAGCATTAAGTAGTTAAATTCTTTCTCTGTCTCTTTGTTTCAGACTACTTTTCAATAAATCACAGTGTCATTCAGTGGTACAGGCTTCCAGGGTAGATGGTGATTTCTTTTTCCTAATATCTGCTCTTCCAAACAGACTTAGTCAATAGATTTAGAACATTTACTTCTATTTAGCCAAACCCAACCAAACCAAGACAAATTACTGGTTTTTTAATGTGTCTGTTCATAGAATGACTAATGCTCAAAGACAAATTTTGTCAAGAACTGCTTTATCAGAGGAAAAGGGAATTATGTCCAAAAAGTGAAAGGCTAACTCATTCTACAACAGGAATTCCCAGTTATATTGTACAAGAAGTTTCATGTTATAAAAATGTGCAAATAAATCATTAGAGATCCAGAATCTATGGTTCTTGGCAAAGTGTAGCCCTTCTTGAACAGGGAGTGTGCAATGTTCGAAGTTAATTAGCCTTTCAGTCCATGAACCCAGATACTACAGGCACATTTTAAAACCATACTTGTCTCTTATCAATACTAGCATGTAAATTGTGAGTTGTTGCATAGCAGAAACTTTACAATATTCCATTTTTAAAACTCCAGAATAATAGATAAGATTTATCTTTAGTTCATTGCCTGACTCTGCCCTGTAGTGGATGGGGTAGTGAGATGGACCAGTGAGAGGGGCCATGGGGGGCCTGATGTATCCTTTCTTGTGACATAAAGACCAGCTGCAAGATGACACAGAATATTTGCTTTTTTGTAAAAAGTCAGCCAATGCTGCTAGGAAGTCACAAAATCAGCACTTCATCTTGACAATGAGAATTACTCTGATACTTTTGGTCACTGTCCCAGTTGAGCTGCACGACTGCTAGAAGACTCTGGTCATGATTCCTCTGATGTCACAACCTACCACAGCACAACTCAAACCCTCATGACATAGCCCACCATGCCACACCACAGCACACAACAGTACACCATGCCATGCCGCCCCACACCAAGCCACCCCTCCCCACACCAGATTTCACCAACCCAATCACATGTGGCTGGGGTTGGGCCAAGGAGAGTATGTACTAGGGCATTCAGAAGGCCCCTTTCCCTTTTGAAAAGGTAGACAGGTGGCCATGCCTTGCCATGTTGATGAGCACAAGTTCTTCCATCATCAAAACATAGAACCCAACAATTACAAAGGACTGGGAGGGAATCTCTTCCAATCTACTATGTAGTAAAGGAACTCCTTGTAAGACATCTGAATTGAGTCTTATCTGTTAGCTCCCCGTGGTGCTGAATTCATCATCTGCTGCTCCAAGGGAGTTTAGTTGCCAGGTTTTCTGTTTGTAGTCGCCTCTCTGATTGCTAGAAAATACCTTCTTCTCTTCAGCTGAAAATGGCTGCATCTTTGATCCATTTGTCATTGTTCTGCCATAAGGATCTACAGAGGTCACACCCAACATTCCCAGTCAGGCCTTTAATGATTCCCCTAGTCAGTGTTCTTATTTCCAAATAACACGTGCTTACTTCTTTTAATCAGTTCTCATCAGATAGTAGGGACACTGTTAACACATTAGGTAAATACTCTGTCACTGAGCAGTAAAACCAGCTATGCTGTCAGCTACCACACCCTGCCTCTGGACTTCAAGTCATCCCTGAGCCAACTCATAGTTAGAAATTGGGATTTTAACCCCAATCCTGCTAGTGTGTGACCTTGGACAAGTCGTTTATTCCCTCTGGAGATTCATTTTCTCAACAGTAAAAGTGAAGGGGCTTACTTACTTTACATTGGGTGATTCATTCTATGGGTTCAGAGTGATTAATAACAAATGGAGATTTATCTTGTGAAAGACAGGACATTAGCCCATTGTCCCTGTCACAGAGTTAACTCCAGCTGAGCAAAGGGACATCAGGCCCAGGGAGCAGAGAGAGATTTTGAAGGTACTTGATGAGAGGGAGGTCAGGAACACAGAGAGTTCCTCATGGAGAGAAAAATCTAGGGATCCAGGGAGCATTTCTATCCAGACACAAAGAACCATAATGAGTCTGGGGCAAAGTACTGAAGAGTAAGTTCCAGGAAGACAATTAGATACAAACTCCTACAGCTTAATGAAGCAGGAGTTCTTCTTTTGAAAGACTATTGATACAGTGAGCTTAGTTATCCAGAGACCATCTAATCCAGTTTGTGAGTTATATAATCACTTCAGTTTTGCTCCTGGTGTTACAAATTTAGCCAAATCACTCCTTACAAACAGAACCACGAGAGACAGGGAGAAGAGTGAAATCTAAAAGGAACACACTGGGGCTTCCAGCTTCTGATGGAGGAGAATCAGCTCCTACTGGATCAGCCCTCCTGCAGATCACACTTATAAACTCTGAACAAAATACAGAGAAACAATTGGCTGAGGGCACTGGAAGAAGCCGGAGAGAAATCAAATCTACACTTGGAAGAAGAGAAAAGCTCTGCTGAGTGCTCCTTTGTTTATAGGTTTCATCTGAGAGCAAGCTCCAGTTGAAGCCAAGTAAGATGACTAGAATTCAGAGAGAGACATGCAGCCTTTATGGCTAGAAGAGCCCACAGAGTTTGTGGTGAATTACAGCAGCTATGAAATGAAAGAGCAAATCCTAGAAAGGAAAGAGCCATAGAAAAGAGTTCTAAATTCTATATATGAAGTCTGTTCCAAAGAGAAAGAAGAAAGAGTAAACAGACTTTGAGGACTCACTGCACTGGAACTCACACTTTCCCTTGGCTTTTGGGTTTTCTAATTTTTGCCTTTTAAATAATTCTTTTTTTTTTAACTGTGGCAAAATATACACAACATAAAATCGACCATTTTAAACACCTGTAAGTGTATAGTTCAGTGGCATTAAGTATATTCACGTTGTTGTGCAACCATCACTATCAGCCATGCCTGGAACTTTTTTGTTTTCCCAAACTAAAACTCTATACCCATTGAACTCTCTAATACTCCTTTGCCCCAGTCCCTCCCAACCACTATTGGGCTTTCTGTCTCTATGAATGTCACTACTCCAAAAGTCCCTCATATGAGTGGAATCACATGCCGTTTGGCCCTTTGTAACGTGGCTTATTTTACTTACCATATGCCCTCAAGGTGTATCCATGTTGTAGCAGGTGTCTGAATTCCCTTCATAAAGAAAGGAATAGGGTTGAGTAACGTATGTGCCTTGTTTTGCTTATCCATTCAAGTCCCTCCCTGCTTTCAATTATTTTTCATCTATGTCCAGAAAGGGGAATTACTGAATCATTCTTAAGCTTTTGTCTACATTAGAAAGAGCAATAGCTGGGCATTGTGGCGAGCGCCTATAATCCCAGCTACTGGAAAGGCTGAGACAAGAGAATCACTTGAGCCCAAGAGTCTGAGGTTGCTGTAAGCTATGACGTCATAGCACTCTACAGAGGGTAACAAAGCGAGACTCTGTCTCAAAAAAAAAAAAAGGAAAGAAAAAAGGAAGAGCAGAAAGAGAGCCACAAAAGTTACACTTGGAAAATGTAATAAAATTTGAAATCATATAAAATAAATTCAGATTTAGAAATCGTATATATTTTTTCCTTATAAAAAATTTTTATTATGGAAAATTTTCAAAATTTTTCTAACCAGAAGTAGAAACACCAGTATAACAAGTTTACATGTACCAAAGTTTAGCTCCTTTATCCGACTTTAAAGTGCTGCTACTCTTGGAAAACTATATATTTTCACAACTTCATCTATAAACTAAAGACATCATTCTCTGATGGTGTCTAATTTCTAGGGCTATAGAAAGATAGCATATACAAGTACAAAATGATGTTTGATTATTTTCTTAACTCATTTCAGAAATGCTTAAAATTGTATTTCTTCAAAGATTGTTCATTGACCTTAACAATATGCATACCCATGGTAAGCATGGGGAACGCCTGACCCTTGAATAAAGATCCTTCTGAGAAGCAGCTTGAAAACCCTATTTAAAGAAAGTATCTAGTGGCTAAAAGAGACTAACTCAATTTGGTCAAGACGTATGGGGTCAGTATTTTTAGGGTTTAAGGAGTCAGAGGAGAAAACAATAAAAATCAACAAGCAAATGTTCATAAAATCATGGTAAAGTGTAAAAGTATACTAAAGCTAATTGTCTGCAGTAGAGTTGCAGGAGCCACTTTGGAAAAAGAATGACCTTCCCTGAAATGATGTGGGTTCTGGACAAGATGGCAACGGCTGTATGGGAACCCCTACCTCCTCCAGTAATGAACACGCACTTCAAAGGCAGTGGGGGAAGCCCCAGCCAGCGCTGATGCTAACAAGACTGGAGTGGACTGAAATGCCTTTTGAAAGTGATCAAATGATTTCTGTGGACTGCTTAGGAAGGGAAGCAAAGCAGTTTGACATTTTCCAAACACATGGGAAATAATTAATATTTTAGAAAAACTCCAGATTACAGAGTAAAATAATATGAAAAAATGTATCCTCATGCCAATTAATAGCTGTGTGAAATTGGACAAGTTACTTAAAGGTTTCCTCATGTGAACATAGAGTTCTTTATAGTTATTCACTAAATTAACCACTACAATATGTAACATATGCTCTCAGTGCTAGAGATCCAACAGATAAGGTCCCTCTTCTCATGAGATAGGCAGTAAACAATCAAATAATAAAAGGTAGGTTTGGAGAATAGTAGGTGCTCTGGACAAAATAAAATGATATGAAAGGTCATGTGAATATGTGAGGAAAGACATTTTAGGCAGAGATAATGTAAGTGCCAAGGTCCGAGGCAGGAAGGAGCTTGGAGGATTTTCAAGAGGAGAAAAAGGCCAATGTGGCTGCAGTCAGTGAGCAAGTTGGAGAGGATGGGAGAGTGGTCAGCGGGGTTAAATGATGAGGTTTGGGGAGTGGGGAAGGGGTAAGTCTTCTAGAGCACTGCAAGGGGGTTGGAGTTCTTCCTCATTATAAGAGTAAGCTTTTGGGTGGGTTTTGTGCAAGGAATGGCATGCTCTCAGGTGCATGTTTGGGCAGTTGTCTGGCTGCCCAGTGAAAAGTAGACAGAGGGAGCTAAGAAAATCTGGAAGGAGACCAGTTAGAAGGCTAACTCAGTACTCCATCCAAGCAAGATAAACAGGTGGCCTGCTCTCTGACGGAGAGTAGAGCCAAATGAACTCATGGATAGATTGAATATGGAGGGGGGATATGAAGGAGGAAGGATTATAATATTGACCCAATGAGGTCCTGTGACCATGAAATGAGACAATGCATGTAAAATTAACACATGGTACCTGGTTCAAGTAATGATATTGAGATGACCGTGACATTGACAATGATTAAGGTGAGTAATAGAAGAAGGAAGAGGAGGCTGTGACTCACTCTGACCTTGAGACCAAAAGCAAAGCAACCATAAACCTTTTGACTTGTCTTTAGGGTAGCAAAAGTTTGACAAGGTCTAGAAAATAGGTAACCTCTATACTAAATTTGATAATGAAGAATATTGGAACATTGAATTTTGTCAAATGCTTTTTCTACATCTTGTGAGGTGATCATATGATTTTTATCTTTCATTCTGTTGATGTGGTGTATCATATTTATTGATTATTGATTTATATATGTTGAACCATCCTTGTATAGCAGGGATTAATCCCACTTAATCATGTTTGATGATCTTTTAAATGTGCTGTTGAATCTGGTTTGCTAGTATTTTGTTAAGGATTTTTTTATTTATGTTCCCCAGGGATATTGACCTATAATTTTCTGTTCTTCTAGTTTCCTTGTCTGGCTTTAGTGTGAGGGTAATGCTGGTCTCACATGAAATGAATTTGAAAGTGCTCCTTTACCTTCAGGTTTTCAGAAGTGTTTCAGAAGGATTGGTATTAATTCTTTAAATGCTTAGTAGAAGTCACTGGTGAAGCTGTCTGGTCCTGGGATTTTGTTGTTATTTTGGAGTACTTTTTGATTCCTGATTCCATCTCCTTACTCATTATTGGTCTTCTCAGATTTTCTATTTCTTCATGATACAGCCAACATCAACCAGAGGTTGTATGTTTCTAGGAATTTACCCCTTTCTTCTAGGTTATACAATTTATTAGCATATAATTGTTCGTGTTCATAGTAGACTCTTTGTGTTTCTGTGGTATAAGTGGTATCTTCGCTTTCATTTGCAAATTTATTTATTTCAGTCCCCTCTCTTTTATCCTTGGTTAGTCTAACTAAAAATTTGTCAATTTTGTTTCTTTTTACAAAAAGCCACTCTTAGTTTCATCAGTCTTTTCTATTGTATTCTTTATTTTCTTATTTCTGTTCTAATCTTTATTATAAAAACTCTCAACAAATTATATATAGAAGAAACACACCTCAACATAATAAAAACCATGTATGACAACCCAACAGTTAATATATTCAATGTTTAAAAGTTGAAAGCTTTTCCCCTGTAATGTGGAACCAGAAAAGAACCAGGGTGTTGAATATACCACATGGATTCAACATAGTACTGGAAATCCTAGCCAGAGCAATTGACAAGAAAAAGAAATAAAAAGCACCCAGATTGGAAAGTTAAATTGTCTCTGTTTGCAGATGACATAACCTTATATACAGAAAAACCCTAAAGACCCCACAAAACACCTGTTAGAACTAATAAATTCAGTAAAGTTTCAGGGTACAAAATTAACATACAAAAATCAGTTGTGTTTCTATACACTAACAATGAGCTATTTGCATAAGAAATTAAGAAAGCAATCTCATTTATAATGGCATCAAAAGAATAAAATGCTCAGAAATAAATTTAACCAAGGAGGTGAAAGATCTATAAATTATAAGAAAATTATAAGACATTATACACCAAAAATTATAAGTCATTGATGAAAGAAATTGAAGAAAACATAAATAAATGGAAAGTTTTCCTGTGCTCATGGATTTTAAGAATATTACTTAAATGCCCATACTACTTAAAGTGGTCTAGAGAGTCAATGCAGCCTCTATCAAAATGCCAATGGAACTTTTTACAGATATAGAGAAAATAGTCCTAAAATTGGTATAGAACCACAAAAGACCCTGAATAGCCAAAGCAATCTTGAGAAAAACAAAGCTGAAGGCATCACACTTCCTGATTTCAAACTGTAAACAAAGCAGTATCATATGGCATGAAAGCAGACACACAGACCAATGGAACAAGACATAAGGCCCACGCTGAACTCCAGGAAGATGGCAAACAGGAAGTGGGAACTGTACTGGCTGCCATAGACTGGGTGACTTAAACAACAGAAATTGATTGTCTCACAGTTCTGGAGGCTAGAAGTCCAAGATCAAGGTGTCAGCAGGATAGAGAGGGTTTAGTCCCTTCTGAGGGCTTAGTAGGGGAAACAGCCCTGTGCTCTCCCCTGGCTTCTGGTGGTTTTCTGGCAGACCAAGAGACGGGGTCTTGCTCTTGCTCAGGCTGATCTCGAACCCTTGGCTTACAGAAGCATCACCCTGCCTCTGCCTTCATCTTCACACTGTGTTCTCCCTGTGTGTGTGTCTGTGTCCAAATTTTTCCTTTTTTATGAGGACACCAATGATTTTGGATTAAAGCCCACCCTACATCAGAAGGACCTCATTGTACTTTAATTATTATCTGCCTCAACTCCGTTTCCAAATAAAGTCACATTCTAAGGTACTGGGGGCTGGAACTTCAGCATATTAATTCGAGGGGAACAATATCCAACCCCAAACCGGAACTAAGAGTCCAAAGAACTTACCGTGTACTGGGGACCATACTGGGGACTTCCCTAAATCCTGTGGAGTGGTGGGGTTTGGGAAAAGCTTATTCTACAACAGACTTGCAGTGTGGTTCTCTGAATACACACACAGGTGCATGTCCACATGCATGCACACACACACATACCTATAATACAAAACTGTATCTCCTCAAATCCTGGCTTAGTTACTAGAATACACGTATTTTTTCTTACTGGTAGAGAATGACCTAGTAAGTAAAGTTGTGAGGGAAAAGTAGAGCTGAGAAGGAAATATGAAAAAAAGACAATGGTGAAGTTTGCTGAGTAGCTGTGGTGGAAAGGGGATACTTCATATGTGAATGATGCAACATTGATGCTCTCATCCTTCTGGAGCAAACACATGGCATTTAGAGATGCTCTGCTGTTTGCAGCTCTTTGTAGACCTCTTCTTACCAGTTTAAGGTAAACAAGAATTGATTATGTTTTGACCCTCTGTTAGTCATTTTCCTAACCATAAAGTAAGTATCCTACTAATTTCACTAAATAGGAGACAGAACAAAGACACAAACAACCTGATTCAAAAATGGACAAAGGACTTGAATAGACATTTCTTCCAAGACAATATGCAAACAGCAAATAAACACATGAAAAGATGTTCAAATGCAAATTAAAACTATCATGAGATACCACTTTACACCTATAAGGCTGGTTATTATTAAACAACAACAACAACAAAAAGCAGAAAATAACAAGCATTGGCAAGGATGTGGAGAAGATGAAACCCTGTGCATTGCTGGTGAGAATCCACGATGGTGCAGCTGCTATGGAAAGCAGCACACCAGGTCTTCAAAAATTCAAAATCAATTACCATCTGATCCAGATTTCTAATTCTGCGTACATACCCAGAAGAATAAAAAACAGGGACTAGAACGCTATATGTTACTGCAGCATTATTCACAATGGCCAAAGATGGAAGCAATCCAAATGTTTGGGACAGGGGGGTGTTTGTTTCTTTGTTTGTGAGACAGAGTCTCACTCTGTAACCCAGGCTAGAGGGCATGGTTTTGAAGCTCACAACAACCTCAAACTCCTGGGGTCAAGTGATCCTCCTGCCTCAGCCTTCTGAGTAGCTGGGACTATAGGCACCCACCACAACACCTGGCTTGTTTTTCCATTTTTAGTAGAGACGGGGTCTTGCTCTTGCTCAGGCTGATCGCGAACCCCCGAGCTCAAGCTCAGGTCTCGAGCTCCTGTCTCTGCCTCCCAGAGTGCTGGGATTACAGCCATGAGCCCCTGCACCTGGCCTCCCAGGTGTTCATTGATCGACGAATAGATAAGCAAAATGTGGCACATACACACAGAGGGAGCATTATGCAACCTTAAAAAGGAAAGAAATCCTGATGCTTGCTACATGGGTAAACCTTGAAGACGTTATGTGAACTGAAATAACTAGTTACCAAATGGCAAATAGTGTATGATTTCACTCAAAGAGTTATTTAGAATAGGCGTAGAGACAGAAGGTAGAATGGTGGTTGCCAGGGGCTAGTGTGAGAGGTTAGTGTAGAGTTATTGTTTACTGGGGACAAAGTTTCCATTTGGGAAAATACAAAAGTTCTGGAGATGGATGATGGTGATAGTTGCATAATAATGTGTGGGTACTTAGTGCCATTAAATTATACACTTAAAACTTATTACAATGTTACATTTTTAGTTATGTATATTTAACCACACTTTTTAAAAGAGGAAGTGGGAAGTAGAGTCCTAGATTTGTTGTGTTTGTGAGTAGTGCATGCATTACTTGGCAGGGTTTGACAGCATTCTGGGCTTTTCTTAACTCTCCAAATTAAAACCCATAAAATTGAATGTATTAAACTTCTATATTAAGAAGAATCCAGTCACCATTTGGAGGAATAAAGAATGGGTGTGTTAGCTTTGATTAGAAGAGAGTGTGGGTTATCTAAAGCATATATATAGATGTATCCAGAAAACAGAGTTGTGCTATAATTACTTGTCTAAATGTGTGATACAGAGAGGAGATCTTCCTTAAAGCTATGAATATTGGCTTGGCGCCTGTGGCTCAACGGGCTAAGGCGTCAGCTATGTACACCTGAGCTGGCGGGTTCGAATCCAGCCCGACCAGCCAAGCAACAATAACGGCTGCAACCAAAAAAATGGCTGGGCATTGTGGCGGGTGCCTGTGGTCCCAGCTACTTGGGAGGCAGAGGCAGGAGACTCGCTTGAGCCCAGGAATTGGAGGTTGCTGTGAGCTGTGATGTCACAGCACGCTATCCAGGGTGACAGCTTGAGGCTCTGTCTCAAAAAA
>CAUYRH010036460.1:0-13262 GCA_963574655.1 Perodicticus potto | reverse complement strand
GAGAAGATGCAAGGAATAATTTTGTATTCTTTTAAATTTGCTGAGGTGAGACTTGTGACCTAAGAGGTGATCAACTTTGGAGTTTGTTCTATGGGCTGATGAGAAGAATGTGTATTCAGTTTTGTTAGGATGAAATGTTCTGTAGATGTCTGTTAAATCCAAATGTTGAATGGTTAAGTTTAAGTCTAAAATTTCTTTTCTTAGCTTCTTTTTTGGAGGATCTATCCAACACTGCCATAGGAGTGTTAAAATCTCCAACTATTATAGAGCTGGAGGAAATCAAGGTGCTCATGTCTGTTACAGTCTCTCTTATAAATTGAGGTGCATTCTGGTTGGGTGCATAAATGTTAATAATTGAAATCTCATCGAGTTGAGTGTTACCCGTAATAAATATGAAGTGACCGTCCTTATCTTTCCTTACTTTTGTTGGTTTAAAGCCTATTGTGTCTGCACAATTGCAGACACACATTGCAACACCTGCTTTTTTCTGATTTCCATATTTCTATCTTTCCTGATTTCTATATTTCTAGCTGAAATATAGATGACTGTCACTTCACCCTGAGTCCATATTTATCTTTTAAGGTAAAATGAGATTGTTGTATGCAGCAGATATCTGGCCTGAGTTTAGTATCCAGTCAGCCAACCTGTGCCTCCTTGGTGGATAATTTAAGCCATTCACATTAATTGAGAATATTGATAAGCCTGGTAGAATTTGGGGTATTGAGTTTTTTGAAACCAAGTGGACATTTTTAGTTATTTTGCCACTGTGGAAGTTGGAATTTGATCAAAAGTTTCTGAGTGAGTTTACTTTTGTGGTGGAGGATTGCACTGGTCATTATAGAGGCTAGGTCTGAGAATATCCTGGACAGCTGGTTTAGTTATGGCTAATTTCTTCAACATGTGAATTTCATTAAAGTATGTAATTTCTCCATCATAAATGAAACTCAGTTTAGGTGGATACAGGGTTCTGGGTTGAAAGTTATTTTGTTTTAGGAGATTAAAAGTCAATGACCACCCTCTTCTAGCTTGAAAGTTTTCAGCAGAGAGATCTGCAGTCATTCTAATAGTCTTCCCCTTGTAGGTTATGGTTTTCTTATGTCTGGCTGCTTCCAGAATTTTCTCCTTCTTATTAACTTTAGTGAAGTTAATTATGATGTCCCTGGGGTTGTCTTATTCGGATTGAGTTGTGGCTGGGGTTCTGAAACTGTTTCCTATCTGAATTTCAGAATCTCATGGCATGTCTGGAAAGTTCTCCTTCATAATCTCATGAAGGAGCACCTCTGTGCCTTGCGAAGCAACTTCATCGCCTTCAGGGATTCCTATAAGGCGAATATTAGTTTTCTTCGAATTATCCCACAGGTCTCTGAGAGAATGATCCATCTTTGCTCTCCCATTTCTCTTCCTCTTTGAGAGTTTGGGAGCATTCAAAAGCTTTGTCTTTAATGTCAGAAATCCTGTCTTCTGCTTGCTTCATTCTGTTACTGAGGAATTCTACTGTATTTCTCAGATCTTCAAAGAGAAGGCTGCAAATTCTTGTCTCCATGTGTCAAAATCTTTGGTGATCTTGTCTTTGAATTCCTTGAATTCTTGAGACAACTTTTGAAATGCTGCTTGAATGCTCTAATTCCAACTTTACCTCCCTTCTATTATTCTTATTTGCAATCCAAATTCTGAGTCTGATTTCTGACATCTCAGCCATTTGTTTATGAATGGGATCTTCAGTTGTGTCCGCCATATTGTTGCTTAGGGAAGTTAATCTACTCTGGTTATTCATGTTCCTGGAGTTTTTCCGCTGAATCCGCCCCATGATTATTTTACATCATTTGGCTAGATGAGCAGATATGATGAGGTTAAGTTGGTGGGCTCCTGGAGTAGTGATTAACCTGGTCTTTGCCTAAGAGCTGGGACTGATGTCTGTACCCTTTACCCTAGAGCTTTGCAAAGACCTGTACAGTGCTATGGCCTGAGACACTGGTGACTTACTTGGTGTGATGTGGCTAAGTGGCTCTGTCTTGTTTTCAGCTTGTCTTTGTCCTACCCTAGTGAATCAGTTACTCTGGGTTGAAATCTCCGCTGTGGAGAAATACCAGCAATTAAGTCACCCTGCCCGCCATGGGCAACAATTGGAAAAGGAAAATCAATCCTTCATACAACCAGACACTCAGGGTATCACTTTGGATAGTCCTTGGGTGATTGGTCCAGTCTGAGAGATCCAAATCAATTGTCCCAGTCAGCACCCGGTCTCAAGTGGGAGAATTCAAAAGATAGCAGGGGTCTGCTGGCAGCTCGAGTATGACTCATTCTGGTGCTCCGTGGAATCAGAAGGATCCCCCCAGTAAATGAGTTAGTCTGAGAAGTTTGATACCTTCTTCCCCACCTTGCACCTCTGTCACACCCATTCACTGGTAACCCCGCAGGGCTGTGTCCCAGTTCCCTGTGTCTCAGTTCCCTCCAATTAGCAGATGCTCCTCCAGGGGTTTGAGGCTACCCGAGTCAAAGGGTGATCTATGTCTCCTTGGCCAGGCATCTGCACTCTGCCACTATCTGGCAGGGAGAGCTGAGGCCTGACAACCTCGGGTGGTTAATGGAAGCTGGGGTGGTTCACTCAGTTCCAGCCTGGCCCCTGATTGATGTTACTGACACTTATATTTTTGCAGAATTTGTGATTCTGTCCTGGCTGTATTCCCCTGCGGACCAGGTGCTGTTTGAGTTCACAGAAATTGCGACTCAGCCCCGTCTGTGCCACTTCCTGGAGCTGGTGTATCTGTCTCCACTGCAATCTGTGTTGGGGCGATTGCTGTTAGAGCTCACACTGGGCTCTGAGTTCCAGCCTCTGCCCACCGCCTTTGTCTCCAGCTATGATCCCCTCAGAGCTGGGTGCTTCTTAGGCTCACTAAAGCAGTCCTGGCTCAGCCTTGCCCTGGGAGCATGCTATCTCTGCGCCCACCATGCCCCACCCAAGCAGATACTGCCTCAGGCATACTTTTTACTCACAGGACCTGCGTTCCGTCCCAGATGGTTCCGCCAGTGTCTGCCACCAGAGAAGATGCCTGGCTTTTTCTGGTTGCCCAGAGAGACAGGGAGTGTGTCTCCAAAATATCCCCAGGGGTGTGAGCCCTATTGTTGCTGCTGCTCTGTGCTGCAGGACACCGCCTCTCCCTCTCTCATGTTTCCTTTAGTTCACTGTCTTCTCCTTACCCCTGTGCTGCAGAATCAGCACAGATCTGCAATAGCCCATGCTCTGTCCACACATCTGAAGAAAATGCCCAAGAATCTGGACTCCATGGGGGACAGGCTTCCAGACATCAGGGTGAGAGTGGAGGGGAGTCCTGGGAGTTCAGAATTGCAGGTAGAGAATATATACAGTTTTATGCCTGGTGGGAGAGTGCCATGGGGAAGGAGCTCTGGTTTTTAGAGGGTCTCTCCCATGAGATAAAATGAGAGGATGTTTGAACTCTGCTCGCTTGTTTGTAGAAAGTACACTTCAAGCTGTTCTCATGTTGGAGGGCACTCCCATCTGCTTGTAGATTTTGTACCTATTGTTTGTATCCTTGGGGTCGCAGCTTGCCTCAGCAGGGGTGATAGTGTTCTTCACCCTTCTCTCTTGTCTCAGCTCCAAGCCATTAGCTTACTTGCTAAACTTCTGTCCTTTTAACTCTCTTTCTGGACGGGAGCCTCTGTGGAAAGCTGGTTTCAGTTGGCCATCTTGCCTCTGCCCCCTCACTTGATAGTGTTTTTAAAAAAGGATTATACTGAATGAGTCTTTCGATTGTTTTCTGTTCCTGGGTGTGGTGGGGATAGAAATAGGGGTTGGTTTGTGGGTGGGCACCTGCCACTGTTCCGAGAGTGTGGCTGTGAACACAGTGAGCCTCTTTGGGCCCAGGAAGGTAGGAGTCTCTCCAAGTGGGCCCTTCTAGTTCCAGAGCTCTGTGATGAAGAGTCAGCTGGGAGCAAGCTCTTGCCAGGGTTTCACATCTGCAGGAGCAGGGTGGTGGCTCTTTTTTCCACTATAGTGGTCTCTTCCCTCTGCTGCCTGAAAAGTCCAAATTTCCTGTCCCTTGGATCAGGGAAAGAAACCCTGTGTTAAGATCGTTTCTTTAGCGAGCAAGGAAAGAAGGCTGTAGCAGATAATACCTATTGGATCATCAGTAGATAGGATAAAAGGGACAGACCAGGCATTTCCCTTTCCCTACTGATCACAGTCACTCAAGGACAGCTGTGGGGATGAAAGTAACTAAGGTGTAGTTATCACAGGGAATTTGTTTGTTTTATAGTGTGGGTGCACAGAACCATCAGCCTTCCGTTCACCTGTTCTGTGGCCTTAGCATGGGGAGGATCTCTGCACCTTCTCCGCTAAAGCCCTTGCACTTACTAGACGGAGCTCTGGAACTCATGCACCCTGTGCATGATAGAATTAACTCACCTGAGGACGTGTTTTATTATATGGTTACATGTGGTTAAGTCTATGGTACAACCTGGGGAAAGAGATTTGTTTCTAAAATTCAGAAGACTGTTACGTTAGAAGTAAATGTGGTGGTAATCTAGATGTATATTTTACTTTATTCCTTTGGGAAGAAAAAATTTATTTTTACAGTGATGCCTTTCCCTGTTTCCTAGGATCATATTAAAACCCTAATGTGAATATAATTGTCATTGTTGTCTATTACTATTCACTGAACATCTTCTGTGCTGTCTCAGGCCTGGTGCTCAGAGCTTTTTACAGAGTGTCTAAAATGTGACCTCACCATCAGCCTCACTTTACAGATGGAGAAGCTGAGCTAAGAAGGTCACACCATAGTATTCTCAGCAACTGTTGTGCAGGTTAAAATAAAAGATTCTAGGGCACAGGTATTTCTGTTGACAGCCAGAGTTTTACCGAGGCACCTGCTGGTCACCAGCCTTGGTGGGATATTTGCTCTTGATGCTAAAGAATCACGTGTGTGCTGGGTGCCTCCTGCACGCTCCTGGCCCGTCGCCCACTCCCCAGACACTTCTTGAGTCCTCTGCACCTGCTTGTCTGTCAGTACTTCTCAAGTCCATCTTCAGCAGTCCACCCCCAATGCCTGCTGTGTTCAGGGCCTGGCAGTGTTCATTTCACTCACTTAACACATTTAGGGAGGGGCCCATTACCTGCTCATTGTTGTACATGAATGATTTTAAATATCACCTCATTTATTGCTGTTAACAATTGCATAAAATAGTAATTATTATCCCCACTTCACAGGTGAGCCAAATAGGTTTAAAGAAATGAAGTAATTTACCATAGGTCCTGCACCTAATAAGTTCAAGAACTGAGATTTCCTCACAGCTCCATCTGATTGCAAACTGTCTCCTGCTTATCTCTGTCTAAGTTATAAAGAACTAGATAACCATTAGCATCTTAGCATGGTGACTCTGGGACCCTAGAGATGAGCCATGGGTTTAATCTTTGCCCTGTGTTTTCTAATTTCGTCAAGTCTGTAGTTCCCCACTGTCCATGGGGCTTGTCTCCTGAGACCACCCAGGGGGTCATGCTGAGCCCTCTGTGGACTGTGTTTTTTCCTGTACGCATACACCTGTGATAAAGCTTAGTTTATAAATTAGGCACAACAAGAAGTTAGCAACAATAGCTAGCAAAATGGATGACTACATCAGTGTCCCATAATGGAAGTTATGTGACTGTGGTCTGTCTGTCCTTTTTCTCACATGGGCATGGGGCACAAAACAGCATTCTGTCCTGCATTCCCCTCTTCTGGGCTGTGGTTGGCCTCAGGCAACTGAAATTGCTGGATGAGAAACCTCAGAAAAGAGGCAACTGCTGTTATCTCTAAACCTCGCTTTCTTCGTGGGTAAATGAAGACAGTGATAGTTTACAGGGATGTGGTGAGGATTTAATAAGATGATGCATGCAAGGGTCTTGGTCTGGTGGCTGGCCAGAGAGCACTGATTTAAAAGTATTAAAATTATTGTTATTCTTACTATTAATAATTTCAAAAGTAGTATTAAGGCTTTGTGCCTCTTGGTTATTCTGAAGGCATTCTAACAGTGCCGTTAGAATTCAGTCTCACCAATATAAAATTCAGCCTTGAATTAGGAAGGAATTCAGTGTGCAGCTGTTTGCCCAAAATAGGACACTTTCAAAATCTCATTGACAAATCCCAGACAAGGGTAGGACTTTCAGGCACTTTAGTGGGATTTTTATTTTTATTTTTTTAAAATAATGACTAATAGGGACCTATGCTCTTCAGTTTTGGAACCAAAGGCCCTTTGCTTTGCATCAGAGACCTTTCTGAAGTTGGTGCCACAAAGTGGGACACGTCAGTGGGGCACCCCCACCTTCACAGGTTCTGTGGGCAGTGCAAGGATGCACCCACAGCTGTGACCACGCACACCCTCGCAGGTTCTGTGGGCAGTACGAGGATGCACCCACAGCTGTGACCACACACACCCTCGCAGGTTCCGTGGGCAGTACGAGGACGTACCCACAGCTGTGACCACGCACACCCTCGCAGGTTCCGTGGGCAATACGAGGACACACCCACAGTTATGACCACGCACACCCTCGCAGGTTCTGTGGGCAGTACGAGGACGCACCCACAGCTGTGACCACGCACACCCTCTCAGTTTCCATGGGCAGTATGAGGACGCACCCATAGCTGTGACCATGCACACCCTTGCAGGTTCCGTGGGCAGTGCGAGGACACACCCACAGCTGTGACCACGCACACCCTCGCAGGTTCCGTGGGCAGTACGAGGATGTACCCACAGCTGTGACCACGCACACCCTTGCAGGTTCCGTGGGCAGTGCGAGGACGCACCCACAGCTGTGACTATGCACACCCTCGCAGGTTCTGTGGGCAGTATGAGGACTCACATGTAACTGTGACCATGTGCACTCCCACCAGTTCTCTGGACAGTACAAGGATGCACCCACACTGTGACCATGCGTACCCGCCGCCTGCCCTGTTCTCTGGGCAGTACGAGGATGCACCCATGGCTGTGACCACGCACACCTTCACAGGTTCTGTGGGCAGTACGAGGACACACCCACAGCTGTGACCACACAGATCTCGTGTTTCTGACAAACTTGTATTGAACACTCACTGCAGGGCCATAACTTCACAAGGCACCAGGGAAACAAAATTGTGTAATATGTATTTTCTTTTTAAAGACTACTTATAATCTAATAGGAGTCACAGGCAAGTCACCCAGTGAGTAGAGGCCTCATGGTAAGCATTTTGCAGAGCTCAGCGCAAGTCAGGGCAGTCAGCCTTCCCCAGAAGGCCTGCCAGAGTTTGGAGGCATACATTAGATTTAGGATCTGAGGGGCCAGGTGAGGAGAGCAAGGCATGGAGAGAAGAGAACATTTCCCACTAGTAAACTCAGGTGTATTTTCTGTCTTCTTCCTTGAGACATGTTCCAGGAACTTGTACTTATATACTGTGATGGTCACCAGACAGCAGTGAAAGAGGAAAAGAACTGCTAAAAACTTAGCCAGCTCACTGGGCAGTGCCTGTGGCTCAAAGGAGTGGGGCACCGACCCTATATGCCAGAGGTGAGGGTTCAAACCCAGCCCCGGCCAAAAACCGCAAAAAAAAAAAAACCTTACCCAGCTCAGTTAGCACCTAGAGTTTGCAGGTTCCCGTTTTTCTTTACATCCTTTTAAAGGTGCTGTCATCTTTATTTGGGCTTTCTCCCTTTAGTTAAATACTATTATACACTTGACAATATGCTCATTAAAATTTTTAAAAGTTATCTGTATAGAACACAAACCATTGTAGATTCTTAATCAATACTGGTATACTATATAAAAATCTCTGAAATTTTGGAACAATAGCTTCTAAACTCGAAACAGTAAAACTTATTCAACAGATGTACAAGGATTTTATACTGTAGTCAAGTGGGCAGAGTAAAGTTAGATTATTTGTATTCAAGTAATGGCCTGACCATTGAGCTGTATGAGTTTGGTGAAGACCCTTAAATTTCTTGAACCTTAATTTCCCTCATCTGTAAAAGAGTGTAATGACACATTTCTCAAAAGCTTGTTGTGTGAATTTAAGTAAAACAGCATTTATAAAAGTATTTTAAAAACTGTAAGTAGCTGTGTGCATGTTGCCTTTTTTTTTTTAATCATGTGAAATATAAATGTGCTTTGGAAATTTTGACAAGTGGGTTTTTAAACTAGGTCAATACTTGAAATTTCGTTCTGTTTAGGAAATCAGAACCGAGGGATTGTACTTAATGTTATATTTAGTTTAATAGCCATTTGTAAATGTGCTGCTTTGCAGAATCATTTGCATTAATGGCAATGAGATGTCTATATTTGGAAGTAAAAATTAGAAAATCAAATTTTCACCCTTAGGGGACTGTTTGCATTTCAAAGTTGTGTTTGTTTTCTTTTTTAAAAAATGAAAGAAGTGAAAGTAGAATAGTGTGCAAAAAGTAAAAATATGTAGCCACAGAGCTTTTGGCATCTTGTTTTATTTAATGTCTTCATCTGCATTTTTCACATTTTATGCGTCCTGGAAGTCCCAGTTTGCTGCATCATGTTAAGCACCAGTAACGCTGTATGTGACTGCTCACATTCTGGGCTATATGGATTGTCAAGTAATAGCTGTCTTTAGTCCCTTTAGACATTGGGCCAGTGGTATTCATTTAAATTTACCCAGCAAAAATATTCTAAATCATAGCTTGAAGATAACCTAAAGGATAGTCAGCACTTATGTTAACAACCAAACAAATGTTTTTTTACTTGGTTTTTTTCAAACAAACAGTGGTTTTCTTTCTCCCCCCCAAAATTCCTATTCTGCAAATTAGTTTAAGAGATGGGTAAAGTAACTAATTCTCACATAAATTGGATTTAATTTTTACCAAAGTACATTACTTGAACATTAATTTTTAATTCAACTTGTTAATATATTGTTTAGGATATTGCATCCTCATTTATAAGTGAAATATGTTTGTAATTTCCCTTTATAATAATATATTTTTTCTAATTTTAATATCGTGTATCCAGATGAAGTAGAATGATTTTGAAAAAAACAAAAAAAAAAAAGGAGAGAGAGAGATGGGTAAAGAATATCCTTATTTAGGCTCAGCACCCATAGTACAGTGGTTACAGTGCCAGCCATATACACCGAGGCTGGTGAGTTCAAACCCAAAACGACAACTGCAACAAAAAATAGCCGGACATTGTGGTGGGCGCCTGTAGTTCCAGTGACTTGGGAGGCTGAGGCAAGAGAATCGCTTAAGCCCAAGAGTTTGAGGTTGCTGTGAGCTATGATACCACAGCACTCTACCAAGGGTGACAAAGTGAGACTCTGTCTCCAAAAAAAAAAAGAGTAACCTTATGTAGCAGAAAAGTTTTAAGATAATTTTTCTTACATAGTCTTGGAATAAAAGGCAATACCTGATTAAACATAGAAAATAGTGATTCTTATCTTTTTCCTTCATCTGCTGTTTTTGGTTGGGCAACCATGCAAAGTAGTGAAATTTAGAAATGGAATGCCGTGTTTGTCCAGGCCCTTCAGGAGCACCCGACCCTGTCCTCAGCCCAGCACTTTGTCTAGAAGACCATCAGAGAAAATGTGTACTCAGATACAGAAGCCGGGGAATCCTTTAATACTGGCTGAGGCTGTGTCTTCAGACCCCAGAGCAGAATCCTGGGGACCTAGACAGAGCCTTCTGCAAAGGAAGCTCATCGTACTGTTTCTGCTCCTTGTCTGGGAACTCAAACCTGAACTGTGATCTCCTTCCTCTTCTACAAAGAGAGGCCAGAATACTATGATAGCTTCGAATTGAAGAAGAGAAGAGCTATGTGATTTGCTGAGTTCAGATCAGCCCTCTACTCACCCATGTGTGGAATATGGCTTTTGGAAGGAGTGGGGAGGAGAAAGATAGGGATAGCTTTTTAATAACCATGGAAGCCAAGTGCAGACCGTGCACTGGTCACTAGCCATCATCTTGAGACCGGCTAGAGGACGCAGGACTGCTCCAGATGGACACGCAGCTTTGGTAGGTCCAGTCTCTTTCAAAATGGCCCCAAGTGTGAATTTGAACAAGGCTGCATTTAATGGCTTGCTTCTTCATCCCAGTCCTGGTGGAGGCTAATTTCAACCTAAGAAAATTATACTTGATTAGGTTATGTCATATTTATGTTGATTTGTGGGATGAAGGCAAGAACACATGAGCTCAGACGGTGTGCGTGTGCAGGAGCCGTCAGCCTCAGGCAGCGGGACCGGAGGGCACAGTCCTCTGATGTGACAAGGAAAGAGCTTCATTCTCCATGTTGAAGAAACTGAGGGAAAGAACCTCAAAGTTTTCTTTCTTTTTTTTTTTTCTAGTCTTACTAGGTATTTTACCTCATATCTTCCTGATCTTTACAAAAGTCTTTAATGTGTGCATTAGGGCTATGTAACATGGTTTTGGTTTTTCATTGTCCTTTGTTTTTTTAAGGACTCCCTGCCAAGGGAGTGCTACATGCATGCCAGATTTTCAATGAACTATTTCATTAAGAAGCTCAGTGTAGTGTGTTCTTTTAAAATAAAACACACGTGTGTAGGTGTGTACAAATCATGTGTACTTGATGATTTTTCACAGTATAAACATCCCTGTGTAATTGTTGCTCAGATTATGAAATAGAACATGACCAGCATTATATATTTGTTTTCTATTTCATTAATTTCTTCTATAGATTGTACTATTTCCTTCCTTCTGCCTTCTTTGAATTTCATTTGCTGTGTTCTTACTTCTGGACATACATATTTAGATCACTGAACTTCAACCTTTCTTCTTTTGTAATGTGCACATATTTGCATGGAAGGGAATGAATTTTACTGAGCACATTTGTTTTACTACACTCCACGAGTTTTGATATGCCCTCTGTTTATAAGTAATATTGACTTTAACAAATCAATGATACACATTTTTTTCAACAGGGGAACTATTTTTTTTTTTTAAATAGACTCTATTGAAGCTATCCCTCTTGTAATCACAATTTTAAAATACTACCGTTATTTCAAAAAGTGTCTGTTAATGGCAGTGTAACTCTTCTTTAGGACGGGTTCTAATTCCTGGTTTTTATTCTCCTGGGTTCCAATAATTTGATCTTATCTTCTAGTTTACCTGGTAATTTCTGATTAAATTTCAGATACGTTATAATAGATGCACAGTAGAGATAATTAGATACTCTGGACCTTACCGTCTTCTTCCAGAGATTGTCTCTTGTGCTTTTAACTGGCTTTTAGGGTGGGTTACCTTAGTATTCAGTCTGGAATTGAGCTGATTGGAAGCTGGGTTTTAGTCTTTATTTAATGCAGGCCTACGACCACTAACACAGAATCTAAATTCTGGGATTCATAGGCTCAGAGACCCATATTGTGAGAGAAATGTAGCCAAGTCTGTGAAGCAGACTCTGTGTTCACCTGTCTCACTAGCCACGTAGATGAAGTCGTCAAGTCCCTTTTAGCTATTTAATTGCCTTGGTGTAAGAGAAAGACTTACTTCTTGTCTTCAAGATGCTACAATTGTCCATTAGAAAAACTCATTGAATTTATCAAACTCTAATTCATCAAATTGTCCACTTTTTCTGAGGAGTAGAGAAAAGCAGCAATAGAAAAATAGTAAAGTGAGAGAGGGCTTTTCCCTACCATGTGGTTAACATTATTTGCTTATAGTAGATAAATTCACACTCAGAGAACATAAGTGCTTTACTAAGCTACTGTTTGAGGTTGGACTCCCTTAGGCTTTTGAGTTTCTTAAATCTTAAGGTTCCTCAGCACGTAATTATTATCCCAAGTTAAACTTTAGCACCGATTAATAGCCATTGTCAGTGAGATTCAAATGGAGAGAAAGCATATAATCTTTCTTTTAGACCAAAACACTTTTAAGGATGAAAGGAGGTACTGTTGATGTTAGGACAAGATGGGAGAGTAAACTGGGGTTGTTAGGACCCAACCGGCAGGTGCGGTGACCTTAGATTACTGACCCAGTTACATTCTGCAGGGGAGGACGTGGAACTAGGGTGACTTAGAATGATTTTGAGCTTACTGTTTGAGGTTTTTGGAGGAAAGAATAAAAGCTGGAAATCCCCGAAGACAATGGAAGGGGGGAGGGAGACAATAGAAGAAGAAGAAGAAAATAAGCAAGAACGAAGGAGAAAGGAGAAAACAGCAGTAAGATGCAGGAGGGGGGCTCTTTAACCTGGAGGTGGCCGTTAGTCTGTGGGTGTGAAGCAGCATGATGGAAGGTGAGTATCTGTGGGAGAGTAAAGTCGTTCTCAGGGAGAGGAAAGGAAAAGGTATAGAATGCGGCGTCTTTGTAAAAAGAATGAGAGCGTAGACTTCAGTTTAGATGATTTTGAAATATCTTTTACAGTGAGGACATTGGACAGCCTGCAGGATGATATTTTAACAAAGCAGATTTTAAAAACAAACCATGAGTACTTGTTGTTATAAATAGAACTTTATTATAGATGCAGTTATTTTAACACATGCTTATGATGGCAGAGAAAAGGTGTTTAAATACTGGCCAGGGGCCTGAGGAGTGATCTAGTGCCCTGGACCCCCTCAGGAGCTACGCCCCAGGTCCCAGGAGATGGTCAGGGAGCGAGGAAGGCACAGCGTGGACCCTGCAGGTGCTCAGCCATCTGACGCTGACCAGCAGTCATAGCATGACGGGTCCCATGTAAGAAACCTATGTATGTGAGCCGCTTTCACAGATGAGGGTTAGAGACTCGCAGACCTGAGCAGAGAGTGAAAGACTGAGCTTTCAAATCAGCTGCGAGGGTGCAAATGGGCGTCACTTCGCAGTGTCTCTCTGTATAATCAGGCTACTCACTGTGTTTCATGATCTCTGTCTCTTGGTATGTTAATACTGTGATCGCTGAGTGGTTGGAAAACTGAGTGGAGAGAAAAGTTAACGTTTCTTTTGGAAAGAAGTTTGGAGAACACTCAGGGATCTAAATGTACACCTGCCATTTGATCCTACAATTCCTCTACTAGGCGTATATCCAAAACACCAAAAATCACTCTGCAACGAAGATATTTGCATCAGATTGTTCATTGCAGCTCAATTCATATTTGCCAAGTCATGGAAGACACCCAAATGCCCATCGACCCACAAATGGATTACTAAATTGTGGTATATGTACATCATGGAATACGATGCAGCATTAAAAAAAGATGGAGACTTTACCTCTTTTATATTTGCATGGATGGAGCTGGAACATATTCTTCTTAGTAAAGTATCTCAGGAATGGAAAAAAAATCCAGTGTACTCAGTAC
>CAUYRH010036459.1:0-38227 GCA_963574655.1 Perodicticus potto | reverse complement strand
ATATACATTTTAAGAAAGGGAAAAACTGTATTAAATTTGTAATAAGTAATGTTGTACTTCTGCAAAGAGGTGCTCAATATGACTTGTATTCGTCTCTTGGTATTGATGTATTCGGAGTGTTACAGTTGTAAGATAGCTTTTTCCTTCCTTAAAATGTACATACATTTTTTTCGGCACCCTCTATATTATTCCAATGCCAATTTCAGGTGTGGCATAATGAGAACTGGAAATATTTGGAGGCAGCACATCTGAAAATCTTCATGAAGGTGAGATAGGTGCAAATTGGTCTGCTGTGCCAATATTAATTTAAATAGACATTTGCATTTCAACCATTTCTGGATATGTACCTACATGTGCACTGTATCACCACAGACACATTGTATATATGTCTAGCCACCTATATAGCCACTTAGCACCACAATCCTGTGTTTCGAGGTAGTGTTATCATATAGAGATGCATCCCTAAATGATGTATTGCTTGCTTAGTTTTGTTCGTTTCTGTACTTCATGTAATTGGAATATTATGTTTAATTTGTTGACTTGTTTCTTTAATTTAAAAAGATGTTTGAGAGATTCATCCGTGTTGATGTGCTTAACTGCAGTTTAATTTTATTTGTATCCTTTGATGTAAATATGCTAACATATTATTGTTGGTTATTCATAGGCAATTTACTTTTCATGAATTTTTGCATTGTATTAATTTTATTAGTTATTAAAAACAAAGCCACGTTACTTTATGAGTAGGAGTTAATCTATAATAAATCTGAGATCTGAATGACTAGGTCATAGGAGTACACGTTCAACTCTTTAGCTAATGTCAAACTGGTTCTCAAAAATTTTGTACTAAGTGATCAACAATGCACAAAGTTCCTTTGGCTATACAGCCTAATACTTTCAATTTGGGGGCCATACAGGAATATTTTCAGTTTTAAAGGAAGCAATGCTATGATTAGCATTGAAAAAGAGAAAGATGATATAACTATTCAAACTCAAATTTATTTCTAGCCTCAAGAGTCTCATGTATTTTTTAGACTTTTGCCAATAATAACCTTGAAAATTGAAAACAAGGGAAATCGCAAGGCAATAGCTTGTAAAGTAAATAATAAATAAGTAGCCACTTTGGAAGGCTAAGATAAAGGGAGATGAACCTTTTAAATGAATAAAAATTAACAATGACATTTAAGTTTTACTATTTAAATGAGGTATCTTCCTTCGTCCTTCTAACTCATTCCATCCTTCCCCATCCTGTGTGTGCAAGACATCAGCAGAAACCATTGCTTCTGTATTCCAGAGAGATTCAGCGACCAAAGAGTTCCAACAGAAAACGGGAAGGATGCTCCTTCTTGTGGGAAACTATGACCTGGCTTCTGTCCCTGAGGTTTCGGCTCCTCACAAGGCATTTCTCCACAGGACCCTCTCCATTTGGGTTCCACTAACCTCTAGCTCCCCTCATCTCTTCAGGCTTAGAAATGGTAATGGTTTTGCCATTGCAAGTTCCAGGGTACTCCACTATCCTTTGTACTTCCCTTACATCATAGCCAACTTTATAAATGCTTTCTTTGTTAACCTTTCTTGAGTTATCCTAATTTGCATGTGACATCTGCTTCCTGTTGCAACACTGATCTGCTGTTCCAGTGGTTCGCAAACTTTCGTGGGTATTAAAGTCAGCTGGCAGACTTGCTAAAGACTTGCCGTAGGCCACTCTGTGGTTTCTGCTTCACTAGGTCTGGCCTGAGACCTGAGAGTTTGCACCTCTAACAATTTCCCGGGTGCAGCTCAGAGACCTCACTTGAGGAGCCACTCTACTATCCCATCATGCTTCAAGCGCAATAGGACTTAGCCACCTTTGGCTTAGGAGAAATGCCGGTATCTATTACAGTCCCATGTTCCTTTGAGGAAAAAGTGTTTCTTGAGAAGGAAAATATGCCAGAAGCTCTAGAACCTTCAGATCAGGGAAGAAAGTTACAAAAGCAATTTCTTTGATTTAGCTTTTTTTTTTCTTTAAAATAAATAAAATCTATTTTAGTTGAGAAATGTTTATATAAAAATTCTTCCTTGGAAGCATAAACAGTAGCATATTAAATTACAGTGCTTGGGAGATATTGCTAATTTTCTTCTCCAAATAGCAAGTAAAATAAGGAGAAGGAAAAGAGAAAAAAAATACCTAGGTAAAAAGTAGATTGTCATGGAGATCTCCTTAGTCTAGTGTAAAATGGTGGGAGGGAGGAACTATTAACTGAGGACCTACTATCTGCCAGTCTTTGATAAACATGAATGCTTTCTGTCCTCCCCCCAAACTGGAGTAGTAAGTAAAGCGAAAACAGATCACTAGAAATCTAAATAGACTGTCCAATATCACACAGCTCATGACAGTATTAGAACCCAGCCTGTCTATCCACAATGGCTACGATTTCCCCACCAAGCCTCACTAATCCCAGAACAGAACATGAAGACTATCATGGAGTCTATTCTGCCCCAGGACTGGCATTCCTCAACTGCAGGACTATGTTGCCACCTGACAGCTCTCAGCAGAGGAGAGAACTGCTTTGCCAGGCTGCTTCTACTCCCTGAGGGATCCACTGAGACGGTGAAAGTTCTGGTCACCTCAGCAGGCTATAGCCCCACTCGAGCTCCTTTCTCTTCCTTTCCATGATGGCTGATACCAAGAACATTCCCTAACAAGTTGTCTGCCTGCTGGGGTCCATATCAGCGACTGTGTCTCAGAGAAGCTAATTTGTGGCAATGATAGCTCCTTTTGCTTTTTAAAATAGATAAGAACATAAAGAATGACTCATAGAATCATAAAGTTTCTTATAATGTGAGATAGTTTATAACTTGGATGCTTAGAGTGCTATCTTAAAAAGTGAGCAGAGATTTAACTGAAAAAGTCAATAGCTTTTCTTTGCTGCTTCTTCCACCCTTTCTTTGCAGAGGGCGGGTGCGACACAGCTGTGGTCTGACAGGTAGACAGCATCTATACTCTGGCTCAAAGAAGCCAGGAGAACTTTCTACCATCGGCCCCAGGCAGAAAGTATTACGCTGCAGAACTTTTCTATTTTTCTTTCCTTTGTTTTTTTTCATCCTTACTCAATTTTTCCTTCTTGTTTTTTTGTGTTTGCTTTTTCTTCTCTTACTAATTTTGGCAGAGGAGGAGTCTGGCACTGTTCAGACTGGTAATGAGTGCTTGATTTAGAGGAACCCACCCAGTCCAGCTCCTCAAAACCCTTGAGCTGTAGACATGGCCTTAGCACCATTCTGAACAATAACATCACTTCTATAAAAAGGCCAATGGCTTCCATACTGTCTTAAATATAGATGAATTTCTAACATAAAAAACAAAAACAGAAAAATTGGGGACCAAATAAGATTCTTCAGAATATCTGAATATGCATTTTCCCTTTCTCCCCCTGTCTCTCTCTCTTTCTCCCATCATAATATCTCCTTGTTCTTTCCCCAGTCTTCTCTCCATCTCTCCCTCTCTTTCTAATCTTCTCTTTTTCTGTAGCCATGTGCCTTACGTTTCAGAGAAAATAGTTTTATTCTTCTCCAGCTGTCTCTTCTTTCCCAGCTTTTAAAGACAGTCCAGTATTTCCACAGTCATTTTGTGTGAGGTTATCTTCTTGACCCAGTTTATTAAATTTTACAAACAATCATACTTTGTGTTGTGGTCGCAGCAATTTTATTAGCCTTTTATCTTCCTTTTATACATTAACTAATTCTAAAAAAGGAAAAAACAGGGCCAGGCATAGTGGTATATGCTTGTAATCCTAGCACTGTGGGAGGATGAGGCGGGAAGATCACTTAAGTTCAGGAGTTGGAGACCAGCCTAAGCAAGAGGGAGACCACATCTCTACTAAAAGTAGAAAAACTAGCCAGGCGTTGTGGTGGTAGGCACCTACAGTTTCAGCTACTTGGGAGGCTGAGGCTAAGATCACTCGAACCTAGCTGCGAGGTAGGCTGATGACACAGCAGTCTAGTCTGGGCAACACAGTGAGACTCAGTCTCAAAAAAAGGAGAGAGAGAGAAAATTAAAAGTACGAATTTTTTTTAATGCTTAAAAAAGGAAAAGAGATCTACTGGCAAGAAATAAATAATACTATGTAGTTTTCAATGCCTATCATATTTGGTTGATAACCAAATTTACCAAATACCAAATCATACAATGAGCAAATTTACCAAGCACGAAATTAGGAGATGCAATGTGATAGATATATTTATGCTAATCTGGAGACAATATGTTAATTATATGATGTTTTCAAAATTCCTTAGTTCTATTTCAAGATTCAAAACCAACACAATTTTAAGTTAGCCTAATAAGACATCTAGATCTATTGGCATATTTATTTTTGAACAGGGTAAAGGGTTTGATAACAGAAAAGGCAGAGTTCCTTTCTCAGACCTCAAGGAATAAATCTTTCATGATGATTTATGATAAGAATCTTAACGAAGGCAGGGACCGTGGGGAAAAAAGAAGGGTATGACAGGCCAAACAATCCAGTGGAAAATGGAAACTACAATATTGATTGCAACAGTATTTATTGGAGGAGAGGAAAGCCAGATGTTTCCTAGGTAAATAATTCAATACCAATGTCATCAACCTCATAGACAATGCCCACTCCCAAGCAACCAGGCTAGCAGACCATAGTCTATCTTGGCCTATGATTCTCTCAAGGGTTTCCATGTATTTGCACGTGCTGGGAACTTTGCTCTAAATGTCACTTTCCTCTCTCCTTGTTGGTTTAGAAATCTTCAAACTGATATCGAAAGTTTTCATCTCTTCTAGGAAACTATTGAACCATCCCGTAAGCTATAGATTCCCTCTCTTGCTTCTTGACCTACTGCTTCTTATACTTCTAGTGTAGTAGCTACTCTTATCCTGTAATTGTTCACAGCTCCATCCCCTGCTTCTCAAGGACAGGGCTATGTTTTATTCATCTTCAGGTTATCAGTGCAGTAGATAATCCCAGGCATGTCATATAGATTCTATAGGTATTTACCAATGATGTGAACAGGAAGATAATGGGTTAGGTTTGGTACTTGAGTATGGAGGTAGAAATAGTCATTATGCGGTTAAAAGCATGAACCAGGAAAACATGGGGAAAGGATATTCAGCCAGGCACACAGACATGAACGTGGGATTGATTTAGGTCACTGACAAAGAATGAGTGTTGTAAAAAATACAGATGAATGCAGTAATTTGATAGGAATTAAGATGAGGAAATATTCCACATGGAGGAAGTTGTTAATAATACCAAGTGAAGCTGCTTCCTTTTCTGTAGAATGTGGAATATAGCACTTAAGACACAGGGGAATGTCGAGAACTAGATGGAACGATATATATATGACCATGCTCAAAACAATACCAGGGACAAAATGGTTACTGAATAAGTATTTCAAAATCAAATACAATGAGAATTGAAAGGAGAAAACCAGATTCGGCAATTAGGAAGTAGATGGTGATGACCATTGTGGGTACAGCTTCATCAGAGAAGAGGGGACAAAAGCGAAATTTCTGCAGAGTGAGCAATGAAAATGGAGTGAAAAAAAATAGACCAGAAAGAAGATATTGTTTTCCTTTTAAAAATTATTCATGAAGGAAAGGTGAGAGAGCTTGACAGCGTCAAGAGGAGTCAGGATTGGTTGAGAGATTTGGTTGTAAGACATTTGCTTGTTAAGTGCATATGTAGCAGAGGAGAAGGAGCCAATAGGAAAAAATATTAGACCAGGAAAGGGCAGAAAAGAAGGAGATAGCTGCACATTCAATGGAAAATTGAGGGAGGTTACTGAAGTTCTCTCTTTTCCAATTTTCCAAGGGATGGGAGATTAAGTTGCCTGATAAGTGAAGGGTTTAGAGAAGTCATTAACGTGTGAAGCAGCCATCATGAGAACGGGAAAGAAAGCTGTTAAGGGGTAAGAAAAAATAAACAGAGGGAGAGAGAGAGAGAGAAAGAGATTAAACTGCATTACTGTCTTAGCGTCTTTCAGTCTTTGCCTGCGCTGGTCTTGCCCATCTGACCACGAAAACCACCTTTAACCCACACGGTTAGCCCCCTCCTCACTAACAAGAACTTTGTCCTACCGGGAAAGGAGGAAATTCAGCCCAGGGCCAAAATCAGAGAGAATTAATCCACGCTACCTACAGAATAAATTTCCAAGTACTCAAACCAAACTAAGATTAACATTACCTGAATTCAAAGCATAGAATAATAAAAATAGTTATTTTTATTCAAATGCTAGAGTCCGATCCTGGTGTTTTGAGTATGAAGTGCCCAGCCTCCAGAAGATGGTGCAAGGACTCTCTCTCAAGGAGTCACAGAATCATTTCTAACCATAATTACAGGAAACTAATTTCCGCGTGCTCATCTGCCTCCAAGTCATTTCAGTCTTCAGCACACGCTCCTTGACCAGGTCAAGGTCCTTAGCTCTTCTGTCTCCGTTCTACAATAACTTCACCCTATGTGACCAACTTCAACAGAATCTTTGTCAAATCTTTTAATTTTTCACTTGCTTTTGCAGGTTCCCAATAAAGTGCTTGATCAGATGCTCAAGAAAGTTTTAAGAATTCTTAAGAAGAGGTGCATAAGGATAAGGTGACCTGCAGAAGGAGTGACCTCCCCAGCCAGCCAGCCAAAGAGTTCAGGGTGGCTTCTCAGTCCGTCCAGAGTCCCCTTCACTATCGAGCAGGGCCTTGATATCAGGTGTCAGGCCCAAAGCCCAAGTCATAACATCTCTGCTATTCTAGTTCAAGGCAGAGACTGCAAACCTGTGAAGCTGCATTAATGTTATTTACCCGACAGGTATTATCTATATGTGTATTTGCCTGACAGGTATTACTCTTGAGGATCAAATGTTATAATAACACATTTTTCTTTCCAGCATTATTAATATTTGGAAACATAGTTAATAGAAATCCAACTATATTCTGGCCTGGGTCTCCTAAGGACCTTCACATGAAGGTGTTTTCTAACCCTAGAAGGTTGAAGGTAGACATTCCAGTGTCAGAGCAGCTCAGGCTTGTACTGGAAAACCACACAACCTTCCCACGGGACTTCAGCTTCCTGTGGCCCGAGTGAGCCAGCTATAAGAAAACATATGGGTGGGCAGGAGTGGGGAAAGATCCTTAGCTATTCTATCACCTTCTCCATACTCAGAACAACACTGGGTTGGCTCTATGCATCAGTTTAACATTTGCTGTTGTAACAAATTCCCCAAATGTGGTATCTTAAAAACAATACAAACTGATTATCTTGTAGTTCTTTAGGTTAGAAATCCAACAAGGATCTCACTGGGCTACAAATCAAGATTTTTCTAGGGCCAGGTTTCTTTTGAGTGAGAAGACACTCTCTGAGTGAAAATCTGCATGTTTTGCCTCCTTCCTCCACTTCTAAGAACCCTTGTGATTACATTAGATGTACCCAGATAATGCAAAATAATTTATTATAACGCCAGCTGGTTACCAACCTTAATTCCACATGCAATCTTAATTTCCCTTTGCCATATAAACTAACATATTTACAGGTTCTGTGGATTAAGACATGAACTTCTCTGGAGGCTGTTATCCTCCTGGCCACACTCTTTTACAGGACTCGCACATGAAAAGTAAGCCCCATCATTCCAGAAAGGCTAACGGCAATATCAGGCCATCCAGAAGGGAGAATTCTTGGAACAGAAGCGTGAGGCCAAAGCATCTTGGACATGTTTATTGATATTCAAGAGAATACAAAAAAAAGTTTTTCTATATACTTAAGGAAAAGTTTCCAAGCAAAAGAAATGTCCACAATCTTTAGGAAAGGCTACATATAGTGAAAGTAGGTATTTAATCATAATTTTTACCAGCAAGCATCTAAAATTAAATCATGCAGAGTTAGTAATAATGTTAAAACCCATAATATTCTTTAATTATCATAATAATACCTTACCTGTAGCAAATGTGTTGCAAGTTTCAAAGCACTTCAATTTACACTAGTTCACTTTAAATGCAGGCATAGTTTTTGCCCTAACCTCATTTCCAGCTGGCTTATAAATTGATTTATGCTACATAGCCCTTGGGATTAATCAGCCATTCCAACTGTCTTGAATTTACTTAAATAAATAGGGCGTTCCTGATATAATTAGTCCAGATAGTATGAAGGAATAGGGGCTTTAACATGAAAAATGCCTATTTTTCTAGGAAACATCAGACTTTGCATAGTGTACCTCCCTTCCCACCCCCGTTTAGCATTTTACAATACACACCACAACTCTTTATTAGATGAAAGTTCTGCACAATATCTGTGCTTACAGACTTAGGATTTTTGGAGACAGGGTAAGAATTTACTGCAATATTGCTAAATCACTTGTTAGAATGGAAATCCTCTAGCAAAGCCTTTATATACAATGAACTAAAAGGGATAATCAGTTCTGCTGCCTCTGCCCGTGCCTGGCTAATGGAATAGACTCCTTTCTGTGAGTTGCAGGATACCTGAGCTGGCTCTGGATCCTTACGAACAACCTGTAACATGAGCTTGGCTTTTGTTTCCTCATCCGGGAATGGTCAGTGTTCTGTTGCAGCTCTCTTACTGGCCACCCCACATGTTCTGTATACATCCACAAAGTAGACAGTTGGAATCTCTGGAACATTCATTTTTCATATGGAATCAGCAATCTATGCTGGGAGTAAGGAAGATGGTTGGGGTGGGAATGAGGGGGGCACAATTGTCTGCTTCTCGTGAATCAGAGCTCTTCTTTGAGCTGTGTGGTTAAGAGGAGTGTTTTAAATCCATTTTGTCACAAGGTATCCCTAGACTTAGAATCAAAACTGAAAATGGATTCTCTCCACTGCCTGGAAAACGGATCAATGTCATTGGACATTCCCAGGGAAAGAGTATGTCAGAATGCTTCTAACAGCTTTACTCTTGGTCTTACGGGAGTAAAGGCTACAAAATGGCACATTATAAATTAAAGCTTTTAAATAATCACTTAAAAAACATTTTACAAGTGGTCAAGTGAATATTAAGCTTATTAGGAAACTAGACATCTTTTTGTAAAAATTACCTTTATTTTTAAAAGCCTGAATATTTTGTTATCCAAAAGACATTTACACTACTTCATACTGTCAATAATTTTATCTCTTGCCCTATTGCAGTAGCTGAATTCTGAAAAACACTAAGTGTTTAAGTTATGAACACACACACACATACACACACAGTGTTCTGTGATGGCATTTCCTTCGACCATACTTTTACATATCGAGAAAAGGATTCAATTTTACATAAAGATGAGATCTGTAAGTAACTATTTTGAAATTTTCTTATCAGTCCTTAGCATAAAAGTTTTTCAAACAATCTCAAAGATTGCACCTAAAACATATTTATTTTAAAAATAATGATTTGCTTCTAAACCATTCAGATTGCATTATTAATATTTTTTCATTCGGCTAAGCACCTATAGCTCAGCAGCTAGGGAGCCAGCCACATACACAGGAGCTGGTAGGTTCAAATCCAGCCCAGACCTGCCAAACAATAATGACAACTACAACCAAAAAATAGCCGGGCATTGTGGCAGGCGCCTCTAGTCCCAGCTACTTGGGAGGCTGAGGCAAGAGAATCGCTTAAGCCCAAGAGTTTGAGGTTGCTGTGAGCTGTGACGCCACAGCACTCTACCCAGGGCAACATAGTGAGACTCTGTCTCAAAATATATATTTTTTTCATTTTCTTCTACTTAAGTTTTTTCAATAAGATGTCATATTATTGTGTGTGTGTGTGTTTTTAAAGGTTTTCAATAGCAACACAGGAAGGTAAGCGTTTTATTATAGAAAATTTCACAAATCACCTAAAGTCACTAAGTTGATAGATCTTTTCCCAGGGTCTACTCTGAAAATTTGTAACAAACAGGACAAGGACACTTGAGAAACACAAAACAAGACACCAGCGTCACCCAGCAACTCCTCAGGGAGCTAAGGATGGCTCTCCAACCTGGCCCCTCCTGCTCTCCACTCAGGGCCCCATGCTGCCCTTTTGCTTCTAATGAGTTGTCAGAAGCTTCCAGTCCAAACCACATGTGGTTATAGTTCCCTGATCCCCATAGTAACAATGGAAAAGAAAAGAAAGCAAGTGGATTCTTCTAAAAGTCAACCAGGATGTTAGAAATTCCTCTTTGCTGATTAATCATCTTTTTGCTATTAAACCTTCCTGTTTTTAATTTAAGAAATCCTATTTGCATCACACAATAAGTGAGATTCCAGACAATAACATCTTTCATAATGAAAAAAAAGAAGAAAAAAAAGAAGAAAAATTAAGCAATACAGAAGGCTTTCACGTGAAAATTGGACATCTATCCCTAGAAAAATTCTATATTTTCACATGAAAGTGAAACAGTGTGTGAATTTGCGCTGTTGATTTTTGGTCAAATTCCCCAAATTAAATAGGCAATTTGGAAAGAGCATTTGTTCTCACCAAAATACTGTTTGCACACAAAATATTTTTACAATATATTTTAAAGAACCATCTAAATCTGCTTGATTAAAAAATATTATTTGAAATTCATAGAGTTTCAGCTAGAGCCTGAGCATAATTTTGTTACGTGGAGGCTTCTTTTGATAACAACTTTATTGTAATATAATTCTCATATCATCAAATTTCCCTTTTAAAGCATCCAGTTCAATGGGTTTAGTATATTCATAGGTTAGTGCAACCATTACAACAATTTTGGCAGATTTTCATCACCTAAAGAGAAAACCCTATCACCTTTAGCGACTGGCCCACAATTGCCTCACAACACCCTCTTCCTCCAGCTCTAGCCAAACACTGATCTACTTACTATTTCTACAGAGTTGCCTATTCTGGACATTTCTTATAAATAGAATAATATAATATATGGTCTCGTGTCACTGTTTTCTTTCATCAGCATAATGTTTTCAAGATTTATCCATATAGCAGCATGTATCAGTACTTCATTCCTTTTTATGGCTGAAAAATATCCCATTGTGTGACTATTCCACATTTAGTTTATCCATTCAGCAGTTAATGAATATTTAGGTGTTTTCCACCTTTTGATGCTAAAAAACATGTGTGTACAAGTGTTTATGTGGGAATATATTTTTATTTCCCTTGGGTATACTAAAGACTAGAATTGCTAGGTCAAATAGAACCTATTATTTAGCTTTTTGAGGGGCTGCCAGAATATTTTTCAAAGTAGCCATACCATTTTTTACATGACCTAGAGATTTAATTTATCAGAATTTGACCCTGTCACTAGTTGCTGCCACAGCATTCTAAAAGGTACTCAGTCTAAAATATTTTAAGAATACTTGTTTGTTTACCGCAATTATCTACACTCCTACAGAAATCAGAAGAGAAGCAGGAGAAAGCCCCATGGGGCCACAGCCAACATTAAATGACCTACCCCCTGAAATTGACATCTATCCCTAGAAAAATCCCATCTGCTGGCTCTCCCAATCAATGTACTCTTTGCATGGGCCAGTTATAATAAGCCTTGTATCCTAATTTCCTGGACCCCCAAAGATCAGAAAAAGAAAATTGGAAAATTGGCAAGAGCTTCTGGAGACTGATTATTGATGGCAAGAAGAAAAGACAGCTGCATGTTCCATAATGAGGAAAAACAAAGACTGAGCACAAAGCCTTAATAGAAGACCTAAGACCTCTGGGAACTGTTTAGTTTCAGGGTAGAAATCCCTATAGACATCTAATTACTCTGAGCTGTCACTGTAGTGCATCACAATTCAATTTTTGATACTTAGATTTGCAGACTTCAGTAATCAAAACAAAATAAGATGCAATCATCCTATTAAGAAAATGGTAGAAGTTTTCATAATATGTTAAAAGCTTATACCCAAAAGGAGGAAATTTTTTGAAGTTCGTCTGTTAAAATCATAGACTCCAACATCATGACGAGACCTTAATGGCCACCTCCTACTTAAAGTGACAGAAACATCTAATAGAATTATAGAAAACTGTAGGTTCATCAGCTTGAGCTCAGAACAGTGACTTCTGGGTCTTACTTTCATGCCCCATGAAGTGCTCATTCTGAAATGGATAATTTACAAAGCTTCTTTAATATGTTTTACCTTCTTCAACCTCTTTCTTACTAGGAAGTCTCTATGCAGGGTCAAGACATATTCTAATTTTCCAAAAGAAAACATAAAATATAATATGCGTTCAGAACTTTGAGAATCCTTTGGAATACATAGGCTTCTTATTTAGAAACAGTCACTCAGGAGGCTTTAAATGCCTCCTCAGTGTCGAGCTTGTGATACGCGCCTGAGAAAGGTGAACAGATGTCTAGTTCCTTCCCTCAAGTATATCCAAACTATTTATCACAAATTTATCATTACAAGTGCAGAAATCTATACAGAGATAATAATGGTGACAGGAGTTCTCATTTATTGACTGCATCAAGAATTGTGCTTAGTGATATACACACTTTGTAATTTAATCCTCACAACTCTGTAAGGCAGACCCTTATTATTATTTTTAGGCACAGAGAGGTCAAACATCAAAGAAGTGGTCTGGTTCCGATTCCAGAAGAAAAAAAATAGGAAGGAAACAATTATATTGGTGGTGGTGGTTGGGATGGCAGGGGAAACTTTCAATAAATTTAGTCCTTTGCTTTCAGAAGCACTTCTAGCAGGATTCCCCTGGAAATATATGGTAAAAATAAGGATATGTAAAAGTTCCACTGCAGGTAACAGAAAATACTTTAACTATGTTAAGCAGAAAAGAATTTAACATAGGGAATTTAATACAGGAAATTCAAAAATGATTTAATATAGGGAGTAAACAATTTTATTTACTAAATTGTTATAAGAATTGTAGGAGCAGGCTGTGTGCTGGCTGGGTCTTCAGGAATGACCGCTAGGACCTGGCCTGCCAGCTTCTGACTCAGGGATCAGCCTGGCCTCAGCTGTGATCTGGGACCAGAAGCCCATCACTGCCACTGTTCGTCCCAGAGTCGTGCAAATTCTGCCAAATCTACATGTGCAAAATGAGTTTGTCACACACTGGGCCTGACCACGTTCCTCGGTTAACTCAGTTCCGGATGCAAGTTCTCATTTGAGAGTATCTGATAGGCAAAAGCTAAACTGCATCTAGAATTCCAACTTCAAACGTATCTGGAATTGTTTTATTTTTCAGCCTCTGCTTATTAGAAGCAGGTTGAAACAAATGTTTACAAAGCCCATCCAGCATAGGGAGGCTTCCTGGACAACCCTCACACCACTTCATTCCAAAGCTTTGACTGTGGTTTCCTCTGTCCTCTTGAAGGATCTTCCCACATTTCAAAATTCATTTCTTCTAAAGTATGTTCCTCATTCCAATTTCACTTTTCTGTTTTGTTTTTTATACGTAAATCAGCAAACAAGGAACATTGTAAATAAGATTATCTATTTGGTGTTTTAGCCTCTAAATTTAACTCGAAAGTTACAGCCTTTTTTTAAGTAGGCATTTTCTAGTGTTCCTTGTTGAATCTCTCAAGCTGTTATTTTTTCCATAGAGTTCTATTTGTATTTGAATCTGCCTAAGGTTTTAGAATGGTCCAGACTTGGTGAGAAACAAATGAGAGCCCATGGGGATTCCTCAGGCTTCTTTTCTGTGCAGAAGGACATTCCCACAGTGCTAACACGCACTTTTTCACTCCCCTGACCAAGGTCTCCAATGCGATGCCTGGTGCTCTTTGGGGTTAGAAATTATTCCCTCGGCAGTGCCCTCCTTTAGAGATCTCTGGATATCTTAGAATCCCTT
The DNA here is from genome assembly GCA_963574655.1 of Perodicticus potto. Lineage (NCBI taxonomy): Eukaryota > Metazoa > Chordata > Mammalia > Primates > Lorisidae > Perodicticus > Perodicticus potto. Next base: position 24,491 of record CAUYRH010036459.1, on the reverse strand, counting down.
ACCACTCATATTCTTATCCTGATAAGAATTTCGCTCCCTTGACCTAAATCACAAACACACACCTCTGACAAGTTAAAGAAAAAAAAAAGTTCTACTATACAAAAGCTGGACGCACTGCCCGGGGAAGCCCATCTTTATGGAGTCACTGAATTGAGATTTCAGCAGTGCATTTGGACAAAGACAGGAGAGACACTTAAATCAAATGAAATCTTCATGAACTATTACAATTTCTCTTCTACTTCCAAATTTTTACAGGGGCATCTTTAAAAACTATAAAAGGCAATACGTATTCCATATAAAATGCTCATGATAGAAGATTAATGCATAGTCCCTAAAATTTAGAAAGAGTATCACATTACTAAAACGCAGACAACTTGAAAATGGTAACAGGCAATACATCCCTCAGCAGTGTCTTCTTTACCTTTTTTTTTTTTTTTAAGTTAATTATTTTCCTGAGTTTTAAAACTTGTGTCATTTAAAGACAGTATCATGTTAGGCCCCTCACGCTGATATCTGGTCTTATCTAAGAAGATAATGAGGCTGCTAATCCCCGATTTTTCTATAGCTAATTCTTGTTTTCTAGCTTTATAGGCCATTTTCTATACCAGTGCTTGGATCCAGAGTCACTATATGCTTCTGATCTTTCCTAGATAGCAGCTGCGGAAAACAAATAGATAAAAAGACTCATGCATCATTTCACTGGTCTTGAAAAACACTCATCACTCCCATGAATACCAGGCTCCGAGTGCTGCTAAGAACAGTTGGTACCCTGAGGAACAAACCAAGGTCACATGCTAACTAAACATTCCTGTGACTGAACATGGCACTCAGTACTTACGAACCTGGTCTCTCTCATCGTAAGTAGAATTAAGCTGTATTAATACAATAATATGCATGTGTGTTATGATCAGTGTGTGTGTGCTTCTGTGCGCACCTTTCATTTAGTCATCTCATCCAGTAACGAGAAAGATTTGGAATCCCAGGGATGGCAAGGAGAGTGACTGGCGACATGGGTTCCAGGCCTGATCTCATGTGACCTGGCTTGTGTAAGTATAACAGTTCCTCCTGTCTGCAGAGTCCATACTACATTCTATGTGTCTGTAACTGAATGTGACGGAATACTATTAACTCAAATACAGCACTGCGTTTGAACGGTCTCTTCCTTGAATCTGCCTGCAGGCCAGATTTATCTATAATATGGCCTCTGAACTGACTTAGTGTTGTGTATTCTTAGTCTTTTCTAAAGCTTTCTCAATTCAACAGGCTACAAATAGTATCCAGATCTTACACTTGGAAATCCACACACCAAAAAATACTATAATTTGGGGAATAATGAGAAAGGTATAATTCTTACCACATTTCTTTGGTGCACTTTCTGATAAATCTAAAATAGCCATTAATAATTACAAAGTCTCGTCCCCTCATTATAACAATTTGAGTTTTTGAGCAACAAAGTACCACACAAGGTTACCTGATTTCCAAGTCATGATTTCTCTACGTACGATTTCGATTTTTCTAAACACTAGTTTTCAGAGTCTTTTATCAGCTCTATTCCTTGAAAAGCCTAGCAAATATGTTTCATCATCTTAAAATCTCTTCCAAATTGTCATCCTAACAAATTCCAGTAAAATGTTCTTGACATTAGTTTAATCTTATTGGCTTTTTCCTATTTGTAATTCTCCTAGAATGTAATATTTTTGTAGGATGATTCAAAGACTTCTTTTACATAATCATGATTCTAGCAGCAAACAACATACGTTGTTGTATACCAAACAGCACTGTTTCTTTTTAAGGAACATTTACATAATAGTTGCCATATGGATATTGAAAATAAGATGGGTACTGTAAGCCTTGGTGCTGCTTAAAATATACCATGAGCATAACTAAAGGAAGTATTAAGCCCATTTTTCACTTGTTTATTCTAAAGTAAAGGGAAAAAAGCCTATGTTTTATAATAAACATATGCCCATATCAGCCTTAAAGTTTAAATTGTTTTACTTCTTCTTCAAATACCCCAGTTTAAAAAAGATGGAGTGTTTACATCTTTTACGTTTACCTGGAGTTGAAATACGTTCTTCTTAGTAAAGTATTACAAGAATGAAAAAATAAATATCCAATGTACCCTATACTAATATGAAATCAATATATAAACAATTACATGCTCATAAGAACAATAAAACACTACTATAGTCCAGTTTGGAGGCAGAGGGAAGCAGGTGGGGGGAATGTTTGGCAGGAGGAGGGAGGGCATGAAGCAGGATCTCACCTCCTGTGCACATTGTGAGGGTGGATCACACTCCCCCGGGTGAGGGGCTCTTCTACAAATGGAACTTGACCCTGGAAGTGAGAACAACGGAACCTAAAAATTGTACCCTCATGTTAAACTGAAAAAATGAAACCAATACTCCAAAAAAACCAAATACCCCGGTTTATTTATTGTAATTACGTTAATTATTTTTCCAAAGAGTTATTTTAATTCACAAATTCACTGAATGACTTCTAGAATGTTCATGGTTGTGGATATGAATATAACTCAATGATTTCCTATAGCACATTATTTATCCCATAGTAGGGCAGGTCAGTTTTGACAAAGGCTGTCTCTGCTTTACCTTTATGGCCTGCTTACATTCCGGAGACATTTTAAACACTTGTTTATTCAACACTGAGCATCGTGTGCTAAGCATTTACGTTGTGTCACATACAATTTTGTTGAGGTGCTGGAGAAGCAGTAAACGATGATGAAAATCTTCACTTTCATAGAGCTATAATTCTAATAGGAGAACCCAGATAAATCACAGATAAATGAGCAAAATACATTGTATTTTGGGAAGTGGCAAATGCTTAGGAAAAGGAAACCAAAGATGAAGACTATGAAAGACTAGTGGAGGTGGCTGCTGCAGAGTGTTTGTGTTTGGCCTCAGATTTATCTGTTGAGACCCCCAACTCTAATGAGATGATATTTGAGGGTGGAGCCTTTGTGAAGCAATGAGGTTTAGATGAGGTCATGAGGGTGGTGCCATCATAATGGGATTGGTGACTTTATGAGAAAAGGAGAGACTCGAGAGCTTGCTCTTTCTCTTCACATGTGTATCTAAGGAAAGGCCGCATGAACACACAGCCAGAGGATGCCCATTTGCAAGCCAGGTAGCAGGCCCTCACCAAACACCAACCCTGCAGACACCTCGGTCTTGGACTTCCAATCTCCAGAGTGTAACGGATTAATTCCTATTGTTTAAACCACTTGCTGTACAATGTTTTGATAGGAAGCATAATCTAACTAAGAAAATGCCATTTAAAGCTTCAGGTAGGGTAGGCAGGTAAATAAAGTATAAAGGAAATGAGAAAATGAGCCATGCATATACTGAAAAACCAGCATTCTAGGCAAGTATGAAGTGACTAAGGGAAAAAGAGGATGGAGTGGAGAAAATATTGGGAAAGCAGTGGGATATAAGGACAGAGGTAATCATGAATGGTCTCGTAACTTGTAGGTATTTTGACCTTTATTTTGAGTAAGATAGGAAGCCTTTGAGGGGTACTAAGCAGAAGAAGGAGAGGTAATCTGGCTGTGCTCCACCTGTACATTTTATTGCTACGTTGAGAATAGATTGCAGTGAGCCAAGGCCAAAAGCAGGGAAACCTGCTTGGAGTTTGTTACCATAATCCGTTGTGAAATAGTGGCTTACATCAGGCTAATGGCATTTGGGATGGTAGGAAATGATAGCACTACGAACATGTTTCAAAGATAGAGATGACAAGATTTGCCATCAAACTACATCTGAGTTATGCAAAGAAAGAGAAATTAAGGATGACACCAAAGTTTTTGGCTTGAGTAACTGAAGGAATAATCATTAACTAAGAAAGAAAAGAATTCCAAAGGAGCTGGTTTTATGGATCAAATGCTGGGAACTCAATATTGGGCATAAGTTTTAAAGAAGAAAGAGTGATAAAATACTTCTGTTTAATCAATTAAAATGAAAAACAACAAATGACCATTCACCCTAGCAACACAGACATCATTGACAAATGAGATAGGAACAGTTTTAGGGCAGCTGTAGAGCAAACCCTAGGTTGAGATTTACTCATGACAGTGACAGGGAGAGAAATTCAAAGCAGTGAATAGATTCCTATTCCAAGGAGTTTTGTTGTAAAAAAAAAAAAAATGCAGGGAATGGGATAGTGTATGTAGAGGGAAGGCGATTTAAGAGAGTTTTTCTAAGAGGAGTAAAAATAAAAGCACATTAAGCTGGGAGGAATAATCCAGTAGAGAGTGAGAAATTGTAGGTGCCCCAGGAAAGCATGATAAATGAATAGACAGTAGGGGGAGGTTCCAGGGTACAAAGAGAGGTTGACTAGAGCTAGGAATGGAGATAGTTCCCTCCACAGCAGCTTAACAGAAGATAGAGTCTATAAACATAGACACGGATAAATGAGGGAGACGGTGGCAAAAACTTTTAGAAATTCTCTTCTGGTGGCTTCATTTTTTTTTTTTTCTTGTTAAAGGTGAGGTTGTCACTGATACAAAGCTGAGGCAGGAGATAAAAGTTAAAGATGAAAGAAAAATATGTAAAATCCAGACAGGGCCCCAAAGACGTAAACACATTTTAAAGAAGGAAGAAATTGTATTAAAATTATAATACTCAAGTCATGCTTGACTTCTGTAATTACAAGGGATACAAGATACAAGATAACAAGCATTATCAGTATATATCATTACAACTTTAATACAGTTTTTTTCCTCTCTTAAACTAAGTATACATTTTTGCCACCCTCTATAGTTGTCTAAGAAAATAGTAGAGAGAACAGACTAGTTATGATTAATTGGACTCTGAGATCTACCATTTTTATGTAAGAGTATATAGTAACAGCACAACCAGCTTTATAACTGAAAGCATCTTTAAGAAAGCAAATGCCCAAATCAATTTATGGTCACTGATTGCCCAGTTGTTTTTTTTTTTTTTTTTTCACTGTGGCCCTATCTTAAGATTAGAATATATATAGTTAACTATGCCAAGAAGTGAAGCCTATTTTGGGTTACATATCTTTATTTGTACATCCCAGGAAATAGATAATGTTTATCATCACGAAGTATAGAATTCCAATATTACAAAGTAATTTGGGCCAGTTCCCTCATTTCACAAATAAGAAAATTAAACCCAAGAATGATTAAGTAAATCTTCCATATTTGTCTATTAAATTGCTAGTTCTGGCAGAATCAGGACACAGTTGTTCTAATTTCTAAGTCCTTGCCTTTCTATTAATGCCAATAATAACAAATTTGGGCAAGGTGTGGTGGCTCACACCTGTAATCATAGCACTTTGGGAGGCTGAAGCAGAAGGATGTCTTGAGCTCAGCAATTCAAGACCAGTGTGAGCAAGCGCAAGGGCCCTGTCTCTTCTAAAAATAGAGAAAATTAGCTGGGGATTGTGGTGGGTGCTTGTAGTGCCAGCTACAGGGAAGTTGAGACAGGAAGATAGCTCGAACACAGTTTGAGGTTACTAAGAACCAAGCTGACACCATAGCACTCTAGCCTCAGAACAGAGTGGGGCCCTGTCTCAAATAAATTTATAAATAAATAAATAAAATTAAAAATAAATAATATCAGATTTGGTTGCTGCCATGGAATATGTACTGGGAGTTTAATCCTATTCTAAGAAATTTTGCTGCATAATTTCAGTTAATCTACATAGCAACCTTGAGGGATGTACTATTCCATTTTAAAGATAAGAAAACTGAGGCTTCAAGTTTTCTACATACATGACTTCAAAGTTTGTTTAATACTGAAACTGAAAAACAGAATGGCTGTTTGTGTACTTGCCATAGAGTTTCTACTGAATGTGTATCACTTTTGCAACAACATAAAGTTGAAAAGTCATAAGTCAAACCAGCGGTAAGTGGGGAACTGTCTGTAGCTGTTAAAGGAATAAACTTTAAAAATTCAGCTAGTAAATGCTCAAGGAATATCATAGAATAAGAAAATAACAGTTTTCAACCTTTACTGGATCAATGCAACTGTCAACGTGGACACTAACACAATTAATGAGAACTTGTTGGAGAACTTGGCAATGGATACATCAGGCTGTCAACATCTGAGCCCATCTGGATCTTAATATCACCAAAACATGACAATCGGCTTCTGCAACAGCAAGTCTATAGCATCCTTTATGTAATATTCTTGTCAATATTTTTATCATTATACAGTAAATATTAATATAAGGAAATGAAGAATAAGTTAAATGGTATATTAAAAAGCAATCAGCTGAATTCAATTTGTGGGAAATTCTATAGTAAAATGATTGCATTCCTTCAACAAACAGTATTAAAAAGAGAGAGGGGAGAAATTGTTACAGATTATCTTTTTTAAAAAGTAAGAAACTAAACAATATAGTGAAACAAATGTAACTTAGATTTTGATTCAAAAAAACTACTCTAAATATTTATGAGAAGATTAAAGACATTAAAATAGTATTAATAGTTTCTTGTAGTTATTTTTTATTAGTTTTTATTTGTTAAGGCTGTATACTAAAGTATTTGTTGAGTATATTGTATAGTTGGAGGTTTACTTTAACATACCCTGCACCTAAGTAAAAATGTAAAGTTCCCCTCAATAAAAGTACAGAGTAAGGAAGATTAAACAAAATAAGCAAAATGCTGGTAACTGGGTGATTCTGTTAATGGTTCATTATACCATTCTCTTTTTGCATGTTTAAAAATTTCCATAATAAAATGTAATTTTTTCAAGAAAAAATGTAATAGCAGTGAACATTATGATTCATAAAGCCTTGTGTTCATGTATATTTATCCATCAAGGATAATTGCTTAGAAATGTAATTGCATATTTCAAGTTTTGAGATATATTTCTAATCTGTATTCTGGAAAAACGTGTCGGTTTATAGTCCCTCTAACAATACATAAGAAAGTTAACAATCCATTCTCTTGTCAATCTGAGTTCGGTCAGTTCAGTGGTTCTCAACCTTCCTAATGCCACGACCCTTTAATACAGTTCCTCATGTTGTGGTGACCCCCCCCCCAACCATAAAATTATTTTTGTTGCTACTTCATAACTGTGATTTTGCTACTGTTATGAATCGTAATGTAAATATCTGATATGCAGGAGGTATTTTCATTGTTACAAAGGAGTGGAGACCCACAGGTTGAGACCCACTGGGTCAGTTCTTTTAAAATTGCCAGCTATAAAGGTGGCAATCCAATACCTCATTGTGTATTTGTTTGCATTTCTTAGATTACTAATAAGACTGAAATATACACACACATATATATACACATTTATACACACACACATCTGTTTGTGTGCGTGTGTGTGTATTATTTACTGGCCATTAATTTTTCTTCTACAGTTAATTGCCTATTTGTATCTTTTTTTTCTTTTTTTCCTATTGTGTCTTTTTGCCTATGTTTCTTTACAGTAATAACCTATTGCCTTTCCAATTTTAAGAGCACTTTATATACTACAAATATAAACTCTTTTTCTATCACATTATTGAAGATATTTAATCTTCACTAGCCTTGTATATGGTATTTTTGCAGTGTAAAAGTTTTCAATTTTTATATAGTCAGCATTATAAATGATAAATTTTTAGTTATTTATTTACCTTTATGGCTTTTATTTCAGACTAAGAAAGGTCTTTATCACTTCAAAATTATAAAAATATTCCCTTACATCTTCTGGTTCTTTCATAATTTTGCTTTAATATTTCATCTTTGTTCAATCTGAAATTTATTTTTTTAAGAACTACAGTTATGTTCCAGCTTTTATTTAATAGCTGGTTAGTTATCTCAATTCTACTTATGAAATAATTATCTCTTTTCCTGTCTTTTTTTTTTTCAGCACCACAATCAATAAAGCTAACATGCCATCATCTCCAAAATATCACATACAAACAATTAGGTAAAGTTCAAGTTGTAGTTGAGCCCTTCACCCGGGAGGTGTGCCGTACATCCTTACATTGTACCTATTAGGTGAGAATTTATCAAACCCTCTCTGGGCCCCCCTCCCATTTCTCTCCTCTCCTCCCCACTTGAATTGAGATTTTTCTCTTGAGGTTGTATAGTTGTTCATCTGCTACTTTTATATTAGTGTTGAGTACATTGATGATTGCTTTTCCATTCTTGTGATATTTAGGAGAATGTTTTCCAAATACATCCAGGTAAATTCAAAAGATGTGATGTCTTCATCTTTCTTTATGGCTGAATGGTATTCCATGGTATACATATAGTATAGTTTACATATCCACTTGTGAGTTGATGGGCACTCGGATTGTTTCTACATCTTGGCAATTGTACATTGAGCTACAAGAAACATTCTAGTGCAAATGTCCTTATGTTAAAATTATTTTTTTTCTTCTGGGTAGATAATTACTAGTGGGATTACAGGATCAAAAGAAGTTCTTTACTTCTAGCCCTTTGAGGATTGACTCCATATTTATTTCCAAAAAGGCTGTATCAGCTTGCAATGCCAAGCCAATGCCAATGCCTTGATACAGCTTGTGTTCCTTTCCCTCCGTGTCCACACCAGTATCTGCAACTTTGGGACTTTATGATGTGGGCTATTCTCACTGGGGTTAGGTGATATTTCAAAGTGATTTTGTTCTGCATTTCTCCGATGATCAGGGAAGATAAACATTTTTTCAAGTGTTTTTTGGCCATTTGTCTGCCTTCTCAAAGAAGATTCTGTTCTTATCTCTTGCCTAGTATTAAACAGGGTTGTTTGCTCTCTTCTTGCTGATTAATTTGAGTTCTCTGTAGATTCTCAAAGGTTATTAGGCCTTTGTCAGATTTGCCACATGTTAATACCTTCTCCCATTGTGAAGGTTGTCCGTATCTTTCGTTGTTGTGCCATTAGCTGTGCAGAAGATTAGTAGCTTGGTTCTGTCCCATTGTTTTATTTTTGGTGTTGCTGCAATTGCCCCTGGGGTCTTCTTCACAAAATCTCTTCCCAGGCCAATATCAAGAGTTTTTCCACACTTTCCTCTAGGGTTTTCATCATTTCATATCTTAGATTTAAATCTCTTATCCAGTGTGAGTTAGTTTTTGAAAGTGGCAAGAGGTGCAGGTCCAGTTTCAATCTCTTGCATGCGGCTAACTTCTCTCAGCACCATTTATGAAATAGAGATGCTTACAAATTTTAATGCTACTCTCCTCATACTTATTTCTCCTATATTCCTGGGTCTATTTCTGGGTCCTTGTCTACTTCATTGACTACTAATGCACTAAATTGATACTGTTTTAATTATTATGGTTTATAGTTAAAATGTAAAAGAAAAAGTCACTTCTCAGAACTTTCTATTTTGATTCCGGATTATTGACATATATTCTTTCTATATGAACACTGTAACAAATTTTTTGTGGTTCAGAAAAACAAAGTTTCTTTGGGATTATTATTATTATTGCATGGAAACCATATGTTGATTTAGAGAAACTGACAATTTTATAATAAAACTTATATCCAAAAATAAAGATATAAGATGTCTCACTTTTTAGTCAAATCTTTTCATATCCCCAAATAGAGTCCTGAAGTTTCTTCACCATTGTCCTTGACATTTCTAAGTTTACCTCTAGGGAACTTCTACTCTATGTTGCCATTGTGAGTGGCACTTTTTCTTTCATATTTATAAACAACAGACTGTACTTGTTTTATTGTGTTTAATTGAATACGTTTTTACACATGTATACATATGGGGGTGTGAAGTCAACCCCACGATCAATATAGCTAGCATACCATCACCTCCAAAAGTTTTCTTGTATGTCTTTGTACTTCACCCCCCATCCCATTCCCAGGCATAGGAAGTGGGATGAAGGGTGGAAGTAAATAAGTTTGAGTGATTTTCTAAGTTTATATAAATGGAAGAATACAGTACATACTCTTTCAAAATACTTATTTTGAGATTTATCCACTGTGTTGGGTGTTATCAATAGTTCATTCCTTTCTTTGCCAAAGAATTTCATCAGACAGATGCACTATAATTATTTTATCCATTCATCTGTTGAGATACACTTGCATTGTTTTTGGTTTGGGCTGTTACAAATAAATCTACTGTGACTATTCCTATACAAACTTTTGTACATGCTTATGCTTTCGATAAATACCTAGGAGTGGAATGGCTGGATTGTCTGGTAGGTGTCTGTGTACGTTTTTAAGAAACCGACAAACTTTTCCAATGTGTTGTCATTTCATATTTTTAGTAGCAATACAGAAGAGTTTCATTTTCTCCACACTCTCACTAGCACTTGCTGTGGTCAATCTTTTTAGTTATACCTATTTTAATAGTTATACGATAGTATATCATTTTAAATGAAATTTCTCTACTGACTAATGCTGTTTAGCAACTTTTCATGTATTGTTTGCCATCTGGACATCTTTTTTAGTGAAATGTCTGCATCTTTTTCCTGGGGTAGGGGGGAGTGTTTATTCTTATAAATATTATTATGTTTGGGGAGTTCTTTACGTATTCTGGATACAAGTCTGTTTGCAGATCTATGGTTTGCAAATAGTGTCTACCAATCCACGACTTGTCTTTTCATTTTCTTTAATGTCTTTCAAGGAGCAGAAGCCTTGAAGTTTTGCTCAAGTTCAATTTTATTAAACTATTCTTTTATGAGTCATGTTTTTGGTTTTTATATCTAAGAAATTTTTGCCTAATAGTAGTTTTCAACAAGAGATATTTCGCTCTGTAGGGGATATTGGACAAAGTCTGAAGACATTCCTGGTTGTCACAGTTGGGAAGGTACAGATTACTTCTAATGGGTACAGAGCAGGGAAGCCACTAAACTTCCTACTTGGCATAGGACAGCCCCCACAGCAAAGAATTACCTAGCCCCAAATATCAATACTCCCAAGACTCAGAAACCCTGGTCCAACTCAAGGCCAAAAATAATTATTACACCTTGTTTATTTCTTAAAACATCTATAATTTTAGATTTTGCATGTAGGTCTATGACACATGTTGAGTTAATTTTTGTTGTATGATGTGAATTATGGATCAAAGATGTTTCTTTTCTTTGCCAAATTGATACTCAATTGTTCTAGCACCATTTGTTGAAAAAACTATTCTTCCTCTACTTAATTGCCTTTTCACCGTTGTCAAAAATAAATTGTCCATATACATATGGTTTTATTTTGAAACACTTTATTCTGTTCCACTGATTGATTTGTCCATTTTAACTCCAGTTTGACACTATCTTATTTAATATAAGCTTTAAAATAAGTCTTAAAACCAGGTAGTTTTAGTCCTCTAAATAAGTTCTTACTTTTTAAAGATGTTACATTTCTATAAATATTTTATTTTTTTTTTTATTTTTATTTTTTTATTTTTATTTTTATTTGACAGGGTCTCACACTATCACCTAGGCTGGAGTGCAGTGGCCCAGTCATAGTGCACTGTAACCTCAGATTCCTGGACTCAAGTAATCACCTGGCTAATAATTTTTAATTTTTTTTTTTTTTGAAATATCAGAGGTCTTGCTATGTTATCCAGGATGGTCTTCAGATCCTGGCTTCATGCATTCCTGTTACTTTGGCCTCCAGAAGTTCTGAGAGTGCATTTGCTAGCTACCATGCCCTGCCTGTCATTTCCATAAACATTTTAGAATCGGCTTGTCCATTCTTTAAAGAATGTCTGTTACGATTTTTATCAAAATTGCATTAAATGCATAGAGAATTTTGGGAGAAAGATCATATAACAATATTAAGTCTTCTGACTCAGGGCCTAGTGCTTTGTTTATTTGGTTATTTTCTTTTTCTTAATCTTCTCAGGAATGGTTCATAGATTTCATTGCATAGGATTTTGTGTGTGTTTTGTCAAATATACCCTTAGGTATTTAATACTTTTAGTGCCATTGAAAAAGTATTGATATTTAGTTTTAATTTATAGTTGTTTGTCGTGAACAATGAGAAACACAACTGATTTTTAAAATATTCATCTACTATCCTGTAATCTTGTTAAGCTCATTTATAATTTCTAATGGTTTGTTTTGTTTTGTAGATTCTATCAAATTATGTATACAAGCAATCATGTAATTTAGGAATAAACACTGTTCTACTTCTCCCTTTCCAATATGAGTATCTTCGGTTTCTTTTACTTGCCTGAGTGAACTGGCTAGAACCTCCAGAACAATGTTGACTAGAAATGGTAAGAATGAAGCTCCTTTTCTCCCTGATCTCAGAGTGGATAGCATTCAGTAGCTCATCACTGACCATGTTGTTAGCGAGGCCTTTTATTTATTCCTTTTGTCAGGCTGAGAAATTTCCATTTATTTACTAGTTTGCTGAGAATTTTTAACAGTAATAAGTACTGGATTTTTGTAAAATATTTTTTTGTGACTGAGATGACTACATGTTTTTCTCTTTATTTTTTAGTCCCAACTTGTGATTTCCACAACTTCTATATTCATTGGTCTTTTATTTTATTATCTTCTTGAATGGACTTTTAAATTATTAATCACCTAGAAAATTATCTATCATTTCCACCTTTTTTGGTGTTTTTACTTCTTTCATTCAGTTTTTAAGATTCTTTCTTCCTTCTTGACACTAATGTTATATATTGTTCTTTTTGTAAAATTAATTGCATTATTTTGCTAGAGCTGTCATAACAAAGTACTAAAAAGTACGGAAAGAGAGGAAGTTAACAACTTAATGGGACATCTCAACTGGAAAAGGAAGAATATTCTAATCCCAAACCCAGCAGAAGAAAATAAGTAACCCAACTTAGAGTAGAATTAAATGAAATTGAAAACAAAAGGATTATGCAATAGATCAATCAAAAAATTGGGTTTTTGAAAAGGTCAATAAAATAGATAAACTTTTGGCCTTTCATTTTCTTTAACATTTCATAGTGAGCATTTTAGTAGATATTGATATAGACAGATACGGTGACACTATGCAAATGTATCATGCTGGCTGAAATGCCTGGCAAAGGCCTAGAAATATGCTCAGTGCAAATTGTCATCATGTATCATTGTCAGTTGTGAAAAATTTAGTGACTCTGCTAACCTTCCCACTGAAGTAATTAAAAGAAAAGTTATATCTGTAGCTATTTAGCTCAATGACTAGCTCACAAGAAAAGTTTAGCTAATAAGTGAATTGCTATTGCTAATAAAGTTATGGATACTTTTGTGCATACTCTATATTGTTTCTGATTTATATTAATATTTTATTTTATTTTATATTTTATTACATTTTCAGTTTTTCAAACTTAAAATGTAAATTTTATATTTCTCATCTTCAAACATTTGAAGAAGTTTAATTACAAAGGTATTCTCAGACTACAAAATGAGCTATTAGACAAATATTGCAATTATAAAACAGTGCATTTTGAAGTTTTGTGTTGTATGAGATACAGTTTTAAGTTACATTGGGAGGCTGCTTGAACAATAATTCATATCTTCATGTAAAATATATGTCATTGAATAGTAAGTCTCTTTCTGCTGATACTATGTGCTCTGAATTTGAAGTATCAAATAGATCTGTGCTAATAAAATATCTTAAAAATTCAAGTAAATATTAAATACATTTACATATGTAATTATATAATAATTACATCACATTTTCTTATAGTTTAAAGGCCTCCTATTGCTGTTGGGATATCTAATATAGAACTAACTACAAAAGATTTAAAATCTTGTTTCCTTTTTTTAAAATTTCAGAACTTTACAGGGGTAAACATGTTTTTGGTTACGTAATTTGCTTTGGTACAGTTTGAATCAAAGTTATAAGTATGTCCTTTACCCAGGCCATGTCTTCTTAATTCAAACATATGTAACTAATCATTGTTTATTTTTGGCCTTTTCTCCTTTCTTCGTCAATAACAATAGATACAATCAATCAAAGTGGTAAATGGTGTAAACTGTGACATCACAGGCACAATATACACACTGGCCACTTAGTCACTCTAAGGACATCTTGCACTATTGCTAAGGCCTTTTTCTCCCTCTCTGGACTCTATAATTCTAATACTTTCACAAATATTCATACTTATCATTCAACCAAGAAAATAGTAGCTTACTGTTAGCACTTATTTGTTTTTCTATCCTTTCATATTATACATAATTTAAAATTAAGCATTTTATAAAACCTAAGTTTTTTTTTTTGTTGTTTGTTTGTTTTTGAGACAGAGACTCAAGCTGTCGCCCTGGCTAGAGTGATGTGGCATCACAGCTCACAGCAACCTCAAACTCTTGGCTTAAACAATCCTCTTGCATCAGCCTTCCAAGTAGATATGACTTCAGGCACCTGCCACAACGCTTCCCATTTTTATTTTTTATTTATTTATTCTTTTTTTGGTTGCAGTTGTCATCGTTGTTTGGCAGGCCTTGGCTGGATTCTAACCCACCATCTCTGGTGTATATGGCCAGTGCCCTAGCTGCTGAGCTACAGGTGCCAAGCCAGGTTTCTTTTTCTTATCTGATGCTTTAAGAAATACATGGTGGTGTTTAATTCTTTCTTAAGAGTTAAGAATTATTAAGAAATGCAACTTCCAATTTAGAAGAAATGACTCTCCTTTTCCTTTCTAAGATCTTACATGGACATTTCCTAAACTGAATGAACAATGACAGTACCACTTCCCTGTGCAACTTAGTGAGGGTGTTGATTAAACATGTGAGGAAAATCTTTATAACACCTAATTTTTCTACTGTCATACCATGACCCAAGACAGAGGCAAAATCTTATTAGGTTATTAAAAACTGTACCCGTGAAGATTATGCTAGTCCCAAGGGCCCTGATTAGGTAAAAATAATTTAGCTGTGCATTGGATAAATGTGCTTGTCAAATGAAAAAGCAAAGCACATCAGCAGCGAAAAGAAGGTGGAGAGGGAATAGACAATGGCTTTCTGATCTAGTCCTAGATTGCATGATTTGTTGGGAAAGAGCAGAAGTCAAACTGAAGACATCTGTTTAACTACAGAACATTTTAAGAATGAGATCAAAGTAAAAAATGTAAAAAGAGTTCCTTTGGGTTTTCATGCACTATGTGACCTCCAGTGAGAAGGCCACTTCAGTTAGATAAAAGATTTACACCAACAATATGATATAAAGTTCTTTGGCTGCCTGTGTACTTGTCTCATCAATCAGGACTATAATTTTCCTGAAGGGAAACAAAAAAACAGAAGTAATGAACGCTTTAGGTGTAATGATATGGATAAAGGCCAGGTGGAATCACTGCTGTGATCGTGAGGGAGGAACCACTGCTTTTTCTTCCCGTTCGCCAGCTCTGCACTTGATTTCCATTCTATTTTCTTTCCAGTTACAACTTATGTGAAATTACCTCCTTTCCCAAACTTTTCCCTTTGGGTCAAAAGAAAAGCTATAAAAGACAACTAGATAATCTATCCAACTAACTGAAAAAATTGCCTTGTAGTCCAAGATTACCACATTATTTAGAACAAATCATATCATCATGCCCATGAATAACCATGAAAAGCTTTATTTTAATCAGAAAAGGAAAACAATAAAATAAAGTTAAGCAAAGTACTATATTTGTATTTTCACTTGGTATTGGGCACTAGTATAGATGTACTAGAACACAATAAAAGATAATGTCATTTGATGGTGTTTCTTGTTTACTTTTTAAGGCCATAAATGTTTTAAGATTAGTGAAAGAAAGGAAATTGATATTCCATTAATCATAAACCTTTATTCAAAACTTGAGAGTTTAAACCTTTATTCAGAACTTGAGATGTTAAATGTGTGTTCCAGCTTGGGAGAGAGGTGTAATGTGTCCTGGAGGGGAGGGGTTGTAAAGGTTTCAGTAGATGTTGAGCTAGTTTGGGGAAATATTTTGGTCTCATATGGATTTCAGAAGAGGAGAGAGTTGTTTGGGTATTTATAGGTGAAATATGGTCTTACCAAGAGTGTTTAAGAGGAAGAGGCTAGGATTTAAGGTCATGCAAGTATCAGAGTGGGAGGAGAAGCTGCAAGGGCCGAAGTCAGGAAGGAGGGGAGTGGGCTAAGTGAAAGTTTTTAGTCCTCAGGGTCTCCTATAATTATTCTTTCATGGTAAAAGGTGGATGGAAACTTATTATTTGACAAATTTTTTAATTACTGAAAATCAGTACCAAAATTGAGCTCTCAGATTCACTGGTGATAGCTGTCATCAGAGCGTCTCATGACTTTTTACTTTTTATAGCTGAATTTTAATAATTTATCAAATGATTTGTTATATGGACAATTTTAAGACTCCAAAAAATGTGCCTTAAGAAAACTATGACTCTACCAGGAATGAAAAATACAAGTAATCGTAAGCCTTAAATAATGCATTTAAGTCAAGATTCATCCTAAACTGAAATCCCTGAGGAGAAGGGATATCTATTTTGATAAAACACCTGTGAGGAAATGTTTGGTAGTACTAGTGAATGTAACGTAGTTTATTCTCCTGATATACAAAGTAACAAAGTTAAGAGAAATACCTTAAATAATATAATCTTAATAATAAAAATTTTAAAATGATTATAAAGATGGAAAAGTAAGGAACAAAATAGTATAGGAAATGAAATAGAGAGTGTGGTCATCAGTGACTGCTAGCACTTGGATGCTAGATGTTCTTTCTGAAGGTTTTGGGCAGACAATGTCTTTATCTGGTAATCCCCTACTCGCCAAACTTCTCAGGAAAGCTCTTCCCTTAGAGATGACTTCTATTTTTGATAACTCCTGAAGAAATCTAAGTTGTAGAACTACCATCACTGTGGAAATGTCCTTTTCTCTGAGAAAAATAAATTCACCAAAGTTTTATTAAGGTGTCATAGTTCACAACAACATTTCTCCAAAGTGGCTAAAGAACACTTGTATATTGTTTTTGTTCCCAGTAAACTTCATCTGTAAGCTGAAGGTCATGTTGGGATTTTTAATTTTTGTCCTCGGGTAAAGCTATTGAACCTGTTTATGATAGTTTATGATAAGGTATTAAGCCTCTATGATATTTGGCCAATTACCCTATAAAAAGGAATCAAGTTAGGAAACATGTCCAGATGCAGAGTATATTTAGTAAGGAGCTTCTATTGAGATGTATTAGTTTATGTTGGAGACATAATCCCCATGAAAAGTCAGAGCAGAGTCTATGGGCGTGGAAACCAATGCTCCTCATATGCATTTACAAGTATCTCTTTAAATGGGCTACTTATCCATTGATAATTTTTGAGTACAGAATGTGGTAGGTTCAGTGAGGCTCTTGTGGTGAAGGGAAGAATCTTTTAAACGCTTCTTAATTACTTGAAATAAGCTGAACACTAGTCTCCAACCCCCCAAGATGTTCACTTTCTAATCATGATCAAATAAAAATACACAGGTAAAAGACTGAAACTGGACCCACACCTTTCTCCATTCACAAAAATTGATTCAAGATGGATAAATGACCTAAGTTTAAGCCATGAAATGATAAAAATCCTCAAAGAAAGCATAAGGAAAACACTGGAAGATATCAGTTTCAGGAAAGACTTTATGAAGAAGAAGATTAGTAATTGCAACAGCTACAAAAATAAATAAATGGGACTTAATTAAACTGAAAAGTTTCTGTACAGCTAAGGAGACAACAACCAAAGCAAATAGACAACCTATACAATAGGAAAGGATATTTGCATATTTTGAATCAGACAGAAGCTTGATAAGTAGGATCTACAGAGAACTCAAATTAATCCACATGAAAAAAGCCAACAATCCCATACATCCTATACATCAATGGGCAAGAGAGCTGAATAGAACCTTCTCTAAAGAAGACAAATGAATGGCTAGCAAACATATGACAAAATACTCATCATCCCTAATTATTAGAGAAATGCACATTAAAACCACACTGAGATATCATCTAACCCCAGTGAGAATGATCCACATCACAAAATCTCAAAACTGCAGATGCTGGCATGGATGTGGAGAGAAGGGAAAACTTTTTCACTGCTGGTGGGACTGCAAACTAATACAACCTCAAAGAACTCAAAGCTAGACCTCCCATTTGTTCCTGAAATCCCATCACTAGGCATCTACCCAGAAGGAAAAAAATCTTTTTGCCATAAGGACACTTGCACTAGACTGTTTATTGCTGCTCAATTTATAATAGCGAAAAAGAGCAAACTGCCTAAATGCCCACCAAACCAGGAATGAATTGACAAGCTGTGGTTTATGCATACCATAGAATACTATTCAGCTATTAAGAAGATGGAGACTTTACATCTTTTATATTAACCTGGATGGAAGTGGAACACATTATTCTTAGTAAAGCATCACAAGAATGGAGAAGCAAGAATTCTATGTACTCAATTCTGATTTAAGGAAAATTAATGACCTAGTACACAGTGGGAGGCAGGGGAAGGGGACAGTAGAGAGAAGGAAGGAGGGAGGGGATGGAGAAAGGGAAGGAAGAGTAGAGACAGGGAGGAAGGGAGGTGGGTGGGAGAAGGGAAGAGCAGAGAGAGGGAAGGTGGGGCTGGTCGGGGAGTCTCCGTGTGTGACAAATTTTGGGGGTGGGATGCAATTATAAGAGGAACTTTTCCTAACAAATACAATCAATGTAACCTGGCTCTTTTTACCCTCAATGAATCCCCAACAATAAAAAATAATACACAAAATAATTTCTAATAAATCCCATGAAGGACTTCATATGTTGCTTTGAAATAAGTATACTAAAATTATTCTTGTTTCCACTACTTTACAAACTATTCCCCTCAAAAAAATAAACCAGTGCTTAAAACAACAATATTTTTTAGTTGTTATTATGATTCTGCAATCTGAAGAAAGCTTGTGAGGAAATTTTCATTTCTTCTCCCTGTGGTATCAACTGAGAGATTGCAACTGGGACTGGCGTATCTTCTTCCCAGATCACTCACTCACATCACTAAGGAGCTGGCACGGTTTCTGATTGGAATCTCAATTACAGCTTTTTAATCAGTCTTTATTCTTCACATGAGCTTAGTCATGAAATTTCATAAGCTCCTTTAAAGCTTAGTAACTGTGTTCAAAGGGATATCATAAAAGACCAAAGAGAGATCTGCAAAACTTTTCATGATCTAACCTCAAAGGTCATGAGGTTTTACTTCTACCTCATTCTGTTAATTAAACCAATTCTTAAATCATGATTCAAAGAAGGGGACCTTATAGGTGAATAAGTGCTGAAAAGAATATTTTGATGGGGCTACTAGAGTTTCTTCTAATTAATTATTTTAAGTTGATATTTTAAAAATGAGCCAAAATGGCTCAGCACCTGTGCCACAGTGGTTACGGTGCCAGCCACATGCACCAAGGCTGGTGGGTTCGAACCCAGCCTGGGCGAGTTGAACAACAATGACAACTGCAACAACAACAACAACAACAACAACAACAAAAATAGCCTGACATTGTGGGGACAACTGTAGTCCTAGCTACTTTGGAGGCTGAAGCATGTGAATCACTTAAGCCCAAGAGTTTTAAGGTTACTGTGAGCTGTGATGCCATAGCACTCTACCAAGGGTACTTCTACCATAGTGAGACTCTGTCTCAAAAAAAAATAAATAAATAAAAATAAAAAAGAGCCTTATTAGGTAAAATAAATTAAGTAAAACACACAGAAGAAAGTTGGTGCAATAATGAAAAAAGTCTTGACAGTAGAAAGAGTTCAAATGAAGACTAGTCTGATTTGAATATTAAGATAAGAGATAAAATCACATTATCATGGCAAAGTGATAGTAGATAAAAGTTTTAAGAAACTATTCTAGTAGTTTAGCTGAGTCATGATATTAAAATTTGTACTGAGATATGGAAATGGAGGTAGGGCAAAGTGACACTGGAAGTAACATTTACTTAGATTAAGTGGCCATAAAGATTCAGAAAAAAAGAGGAATAAAGATGATGTTTTGAGCTTTGCGTTTGAGCATACAAATGAATAGTGGTTTAATTTAATGAAATCAGAAAGATTGAGTGAGAATGTGGAAAATATACCCAGTATACTACTTCTGATTTGTAGATACATAGAGTGATGATTAATTTAGGTGTCAACTCAACTGTATTCAGGGATGCCTAGGTAGCTGGTAAATCATTATTTGTGGGTATGTCTGTGAAGACATTTCTAGAAGAGATTGACATTTGAATCGGTAGACCAAGTAAGGAAGACTGCTTTCACCCTGTGGTGTCAGGCACCATTCAATTGCCAGAGAGACAGAGAAAACAGAACTGGAGAAAGAGGGAATTCACTTTCCCTCTTCTCCTGCAATCTCTGGACTTTGGATTCCAGGACCTGGATTAGTGACCCCCCAGACTCTCCAGTTTCTCAGGCCTTCAGCCTCAAACTCAGAGTTTCTTACTTTCCTTTTTTGCTTCTGAGATATTCACATTTGGGCTAAGCCATTCTACCAGCTTCCCCTATTCTCCAGTTTGCAGATGGCCTGTTGTGGGGAGTGGCCTCCATAATCACTTGAGCCAGTTCTCCTAATGAGTCCTCTCTTGTAAATCTGTTGTGTTCTCTCTCTCTCTCTCTCTCTCTCTCTCTCTCTCTCTCTCTCTGTCTGTCTTTCTCCCCTCTCCTGTCTCTCCAATTGTTTCTCTCTGGAGAACCCTGACTGATGTAAGATAGATTAATAGACAGACAGATAGATATAGGTATAGTAACATTTACAGTTACGTATGGCACTCAGAAGAAATGTGTTAGCAGAAGATATATTCTCAGTAGTATCTAACCCTGCAGAAGGCATTTGAAACTCCTGGCAAGAAGGAAATCTCCTTGAAAACTGTATGGATCATGATACAAAATGGATACCAAGAAAGCACAAGGAATTTTCAATTCGAGATGCCAGGCATGAAAGGAAAAGATCAACAATGTACCCTGAGAATATGCAGCCTCATTTGTACAAGTAAAATCAAGAGAGTGTAATTTCCAAAAGGTTAAGTGCAGAGAACAGCATGGTTTTAGAAGGTCAGTTGGTGAAATTTGTTTAATATGCATAGGGCTCAAAGCCTGATGAGGAATAAAAATAAGTACCGTATTTTGCTATGTGTAATGTGCTGTCATGCACTTGGTGCACCCGCATTTTAAGCTCAAACTTTTAGGTAAAAAACTTTTGTTTTATTTTTTTGAAGGAGGGCAGAAGCGGCCCATACAGTGACACATCCTTCGCTGTGTGAGGAGGCCCAAGGAGCAGAGCCGGCTGCTCTGCAGAAGCTGCGGGCGAGCCCAGGTGGCAGGCGAGAGCCGTCCGAACGACCTGAGTATCCAGCTGTTCCTTCGCGTCCCAGCCCACCCACATCCTCTCATTTCCTATTCCCGCCCATGCCCGCTGGTGAGAATGTGGTCACAGCGTCTTTGCTGAGAACTCCAGCAGGCTTGTTTCCTAGAAAGCTGGTGTGAGCCAACGGGGGCAGCCCTGCCTGCCCCAGGTTCCTGAAGGTAGATCCCTGCCCTTTCCGGGGTGCCTGGTCTCTCACGCAGCTGGCCCACTTCTGAGGACCCTGGGGTAGGGGGTGGTCCTGGAAGGAGATGAGTGGGGGGTGTTGAGCGCTCAGGTGATCCAGATCACTCTCACCTGCTACCTGGGCCCGCTCATGGCTTCTCTAATACCAGCTCTGCACCTCGGCCTCTTGCAAGAGAAAGAAGCGCCGCTGCTCCTCCACTTCGCCTTCCTTCCAGGCGTCTTCACGCTCATGTTCACGTAGCTGTCACTGTTGCTGTTGCTGGTGTCGCCCCCTTCAAGATGGTAGCAGGGTGGGCAGGAGGCTCCTGAACCTGTGGTGTCTGCTCAGTGAGGGGGCTACTGGGGAGGGGAGGTAGCAAGGAGGTGGGGCAGTTACCTTATTCCGGGGTATTATATTGCATATAGATGTCATTAAAATTTTCTAGACTTTACTTCTAATGCATAAGCATAAATAAAATAACTAAAACATTTATATAGATAGGGAATTAGTACAATAATGTATAACGCACATCCTTGTTCCTTCAAAAAGTGAGCAAACGAGTGTGCATTCTACTTTGCAAAATGTGGCACCTGATGGATTTGTAATCTCTAAGCTTTTCTTTGGTGGCGGGGGGCATGTTATTTAGAAGTCTGGGTGGAGCAGAGCCTAACAGAAAGCTGAAATGATTGTAAACGCTTTTCTCTAGAATATGTTTGTGTTTCTCCACCGAAGAAAACAACTTCTAAGAAACTTTCACCAAATACAGTTGTTACTAGTTTCCTCTTCCTTTTAGGATACAATGCTTCAGGCATATTTGTATGTATATTCCTGGTCCAGGCTTTCTGAGCAAAATATACTGACAAACTTGGTGAAAGGTGATTGCAAGGAAGACGCTTCCTGGAAGTTAGAGATAGTATATTATTTTGAAGATGTACCTAGATTTATTTCCTCTGAAGCCATTTGTTAAGATTCTAAAGTAACAAAACATATAGCCGCTTTCTCCTTCTTCCTTGGAGGAATTTTCTTAGAGTCCACACTAAAGATCTCCTCAGTCCAAAGAGGGAAATGGGCTGATGTGGCTGACAGGCCACACACCTACAGCCTGTGAGTCTCCCAATGTCAGAACGCCTCTGCTGTGGGCACAGAGCACTGGCCCTGGTACAAGCAAGATTGTCACTCTTTTAGTACGAGGGCTGTGAGATATGTTGTGAGTATTAAAAACCTTGTTCTGTCATCAAGAAACTTCATGTTTTCTATCAAAATATGAATTCATATAGAAGATGAACAGCTTCTGAAGCCACCAATTGCATCCCAGGCTTAAAACTATTTTTTAACATATTGAATAAATAAATAAAGAACTTTAGTCTAATTTTCCTGTAGAAATATTACCGTATGCATTAATTTTTAGTTTGTTAAATGTTCATGTGATACTTTTATCTTTCTGAATTATATTTTCAGGTTGGTAAAAATAAGATTATACTAATTACTAAAATATTATAAAATAAAATTTTTTAAACTCTTTTTAAACGGTGCTTTTTTTACACTTTCCTAATTTAGAGACTTTTTTTTGACCTATTGCAGATGCATTTGACAAATTAAGTAGAACAATTATATATATTATTAATTTGACCAAGTTGCCTAATTTCTTCTCATTTAAATAGCTTCATAGTTCTCATAAAATTGATGCACTGTTGCTATGGACTATTATATGTGCAACACATATGTAAAGTTTATGGGCTTTTATTTATTTCTTATAAAATATTTGACTAGGTTATATGTAATTACTTAATAATTCTGAATTATTAACAGTAAAGGTTCTTAGATAGACTTAAAAATTTTGTATTTTTATCTGTTTCACCATAGGGTAATTATTTTGCAGAAAAGAAATAGAAAATAAATTTAATTTTCAGAATAACACAGATTAAAGCGAACATAATTGGATTTGCCAGAAACATGAATCTTAGTAAAAAATACAGAAAATATTTGCATCATCATTCATATTCTACATCAAATCTCAAACTGGTAGAGGGTTAACATTTTAAAAGTGTGAGTAAATAAACCATGTCTAAATCTTGACAGTGAAGAAGAGGCTCTTTGATGGAAAAGTCATCTGATGAAACAATAGATGATAATTACACTTCTAAACTATGGTATGCATGCGTGTGTGTGTATGTACATAGATTTTTTATATATCCTTGTGTATATTTTTTATATGTAGTCTTTTTTATTGTTTTTATTATTAAATCATAGCTGTGTACATTAGTGCAATCAAGGGGTACAATGTACTGGTTTCATATACAATCTGAACTATTATCATCAAACTGATTAACGTAGCCTTCATGGCATTTTCTTAGTTATTGTATGAAGACATTTGTATTCTGTGATTAGTAAGGTACACCTGTACCCTTCTAAGATGCACCA
Organism: Perodicticus potto; assembly: GCA_963574655.1. Classification (NCBI taxonomy): domain Eukaryota; kingdom Metazoa; phylum Chordata; class Mammalia; order Primates; family Lorisidae; genus Perodicticus; species Perodicticus potto. The sequence continues at coordinate 711 of CAUYRH010036459.1, read as the reverse complement.
TAGGTGTGGCCCCACCAATTACCCTCCCTCCACTCAACCTTACCTCTCCCCTCCCTTCCCTTACCCCTTTCCCCATATTCTTGTGCTATAGTTGGGTTATAGCCTTCAAATGAAACCTATAAATTAGCTTCATAGTAGGGCTGAGTACATTGGATACTTTTTCTTCCATTCTTGAAATACTTTGCTAAGAAGAATATGTTCCAGCTCTATCCAAGTAAACATGAAAGAGGTAAAGTCTCCATCTTTTTTTAAGGCTGCGTAATATTCCATAGTATACATATACCACAATTAATTAATCCATTCGTGGGTCGATGGGCACTTGGGCTAATTCCATGATTTAGCAATTATGAATTGGGCTACAATAAACATTCTGGTACAGATGTCTTCGTTATAATATGATCTTTGGTCTTCTGGGTATGTACCTAGCAAAGGAATTATAGGATCCAATGGCAGGTCAATTTTTAGATCTCTAAGTATTCTCCAAACATCCTTCCAAAGGGAACATATTAGTGTGCATTCCCACCAGCAGTGTAGAAGTGTTCTCTTTTCTCCACATCCATGCTAACATCTCTAGTTTTGTGATTTTGTTATGTGGGCTAATCTTACTGGAGTTAGGTGATATCTCAAAGTAGTTTTGATTTGCATTTCTCTGATGATTAAGGATGGTGAGCACTTTTTCATGTGTCTGTAGGCTGTGTGCCTGTCTTCTTT
>CAUYRH010036458.1:0-62351 GCA_963574655.1 Perodicticus potto | reverse complement strand
GCCCGGGCCCACCAAACAACAATGACGGCTGCAACCAAAAAATGGCTGGGCATTGTGGCGGGCACCTGTGGTCCCAGCTACTTGGGAGGCGGAGGCAGGAGATTCGCTTGAGCCCAGGAATTGGAGGTTGCTGTGAGCTGTGATGCCACAGTACTCTATCCAGGGTGACAGCTTGAGGCTCTGTCTCAACAAAAACAAAAACAAACAAACAAAAAAAAAACAAAATGCTTTGAGTCATACTTTCCATTTTTATAACTTTCGCTTGTTTTATAGTTTAATTTTAGGCCTGACTTATTTTTTCCTAAGTGCTGTATTAATAAAATTCACAATGCCTTAACCATAGAAAAGACTCAAATATTCACTGAATGACTATTTCATAATCATAGTAGGCAGGAAAAAGCTCAGGAAGAAAGGTGTTCTTTTACTTTTTTTTTTTTTGAGACAGAGTGTCACTCTGTTGCCTTGGGTAGAGTGCCATAGTGTCACAGCTCACAGCAACCTCAAACTCTGAGCCATCCTCTTGCCTTAGCCTTCTGAGTAGCTGGGACTGCAGGCATGTGCCATCATACCCAGCTAGTTTTTCTATTTCAAGTAGAAATGGGGTCTCACTTTTGCTCAGGCTGGTCTCCCAACTCCTGAGCTCAAGTGATCCATCCTTAGCCTCTCTGACTGCTAAGATTACAGGTGTGAGCCACTGTGACCCAGCCCTTACTATTGCATAAGCAGATAGGCACAAGAGTGAGGCACATTCAAGTTCTAGGCAGATTAAACTATCTGTGTCCTTATTTCTTTATATGCAGTATGGGGGAATATAATATTCATAAAATCATTGTGAAGAATGAAGAGAAAACATTTGAGAATGAAGAGATAACATTCATACCTAGCATATGAATGGGACCTTAGAAAGCCTTTGCTAAAGAAACTAATAATTCCAAGGGAAAATTTCAGAAGACAAGGCTAATCTTCCAAAGATAACATAATTTCTAAAGTACCAGGCTGATGACATATCCATTATGGTGCTAGACACATATTATAAAACTCTCTTTCCATATACATTTTTAATTGCTAGATTTGTATTGAAAGGAAACTTGGGTATTTCCTAAAATGGTGTGAAATTTTTCTAAAGATGAACTTAAAGGGTTCTGTCTTGTAATAACATAGACCAAGAGCAAAAATGGGCTCTATAAGATACATTTCAATTTATCATGAGAACTTCAGATTGCTTAACACAATGAATGAATGAAAAAGCAGCAATGTTGAGGGAGCTGTATGAAAACTTCAGTGTCGTGAAAGAGCATGTGAGGATAATACGGTGGTATTGCCCAGAGATCGGACCACCCTCCCAGAGAGCAGCGAGGGACCTAGACCATTTGTGGGTATCAGTGCATCTGGTCAGGATGAAGAAAGATAAGGACACACCTCTTTTCATTTTAGGGTTTAATTAATTTTTCTTCACAAAGTAGTTAGGTAGATTTCTTTCTAGGAAAGAAAAGGAGCTTTCATGCTGAGAGTAATGCTTGACAATGTGGCCTTTCCTATCAGTTACCCATAATTTAAGCAATCAGAAAAAAGAGACAGGCTCAGAATTAATAAACAAACCGCTCAATGAATAAGGTAAAAAGGCAAGGCCACAGACTACTTTTGACCAAATGTTCTCTAAACTTAATGTTAGCCATGGAAATTGGGTGTGTGCTCCTGAAGAGGACTGACTTAGCTGGCATCAAAGCCAGTAAGTGCATCCAAAATGTAACAATGTTATAATTTAACCCCACTCCTTACCATTTTAAAAAAAGTCTTGGCTCCCTTCTCATGCTCTTTTTGGGATCCTAAATCTTAATTCATATTGCCTCTTGTAGGGAGAAATTTACCATTTCACAACATTGGGCACACATGCTAAAAGTTGCCTTAGTAGGTAGCAGTTTTTAGCTTCTTTTATTTTAGGGGTCACCTGGATTCGAGGGTTTCTAGCTGTAGTTCCGAACTCCTGGAGAGGACTGAGGCTGTACCCAGCTTATATGTAACTCCTCAAACATGACAATGGGGAACTCCTGAAGATGGCAGCAGCACTTTAAATTTCAGCAGCCCAGACCCGGCCTGTGGTTGACAGAAATCAAAACAAGGCCGGCTGTCTCCATTTGTCGTCCCTGCTCCCCCACCAGCATTTTCAGCCACTATTTCAGGTTTCAACTTTACCTCTTTAAGCCTTGCACAGCGCAGAGCACAGAGAGAGACTTACAGCCTGAGAAATCTGTATCTCATCCCCTTCTTATCAAAGAAGGAGAGAATTTTTAAACCTTTCTACAGCACCAGCCCCTACACTTTGCTCGTAAATGTGAATTCTTTCTACACTAGAGTGTGAAATTGAGGGAATAGAAACAGAGGTTGCCCATCATACAGTGAGTTTGAAAATGGTATTACTCTCCACCAGCTAGCTACACTATTAAATGAGGAGATAATTTCATCTGCTTTTTGTTGCCAGAAATGCCCATTAAGGAAAATTAATGTTTATTCTGTAATTACTGAAAACTGAGTTGTAATGCCTGTGTGCAAGAGGTGTCCATAAAAATAAATTTGAGTTTTTCCCATTTGATTTGGAAAGGTATAGTACTTCTATAATTTTCTATGTAGAGCTGAAGGTCTAAAACATATTTTCTAAGCTGATTATCACATTTATATTTATGGTTATCTTAAACTTAATTAGATATTTAAATTGTAAAGGCAACATGAGCTTATATAAAAAGTCAGACAATTCATAAATCTATGCAGACTTTAATAATCTCCCTGTTCTATCCTACTTCTTCAGTTATCTGTTAAATATGCTCAAAAATATTTACCAGAAAACAAGTAGGATTGTACTGCACACATTTTTGCAACTTTCCCTGGATCAATGTAGATAAACTAAACTCATATAATAGCTGCATACTATTCCACAGTATGGATATAACTTAATTTATTCAAACATAGCTCCTGCATTGGAAATTTATGCTATTTTTAGTTTTGTCATCCCCACAAACGGTGCTGCAATTTCATATATAGCCTTATATTACTGGCGATTTTATTCTTGTAGGCCAGTCTCAAGGGTGGAATGTTGTGCAAAGGGATTTGTGTACTATGAGTTTTAGTGCACTCTGCCAGATAACCTTCTAAGAAGCTTGCAGCCATATATGAGGGTTTGCCCACATCCTGACCAGCACGTGATGTTACCAATATTTAAAATTATTTTGCTAATCTGATGCATAGAAACTGGTATCTTTTTAAATCAGGATTTTCATTGCCAGACTGCATAGAATAATATGTAAGAGCACGGACCAAGAGCCCAGCTGCCCTGTCTGTGCCACACGCCAGCTGCACACTATGTGACTTTAACTTCTTTGTGCCCAAGTTTCATCATTCCTATAGAAAGTGGGAAAAATAATAGTGAGTTAGTTGAATTAGTTAGTTAACATTTGTAAAGACTTAGAATGTCGCCTGGTGCTTTGAGCAGTGTTTGACACCTGATAAGCACTATATGAACTAAATTAATTCATTCTCGTGATGATGAACATCTTTTTACACATGTATTAACTATTTACATTTCTCCTATTAAATAAATACGAATGTCAAAATGTGTAATTTTTAGTATAAAAAAGTGAATGGATTTTTTTTTTCACTTTTGAAGTTAGATGAATCCCAGGAAAAAGCACAGCACTCCTTACTTCTCTTCTCTGAGAAATACCCCGCTGCTTGGGGCAGGTATGGAGTAGAATTTTTCTGGGATGTTTGAATGAGAAGGAAAATAGAAATGTTTTTGAAAACAGAAGGAGAATTTAAAATAACATTAGTCCCCACTAATATAAAAAATGATTTGAACTTTTCTTCCCTAATAGGTGAGACCTCAGTTTTGAGAGAGAGAGAGAGAGAGACAGGCAATTATAAAGCAATTTAATTGCCAAGAGTACAATATTATAGGTGGAAGAGAGTTATTTGATATCTTCAATTTCGGAATCGCCCAGCTTTCATGTTGAGATCACTAACCACCTCTCTTCTCAATAGGTTATTTTTCACTCGGATTCGTCCTCTTCAGGGAATCTTGTATTATTTATCAGTCACATAATCTAAAAACACCCACTCAGGCTAGTTAAATGTCAGAGACAACTCTTTTTTTGTGTTCTTCCTCTCAGCTTCTATCAGCAACATGCTCTTTTTATGTTTTTCTACATCTTCAGTGAAATGGAGAAATGCTCTTTCATCAGGCTTTGGTTCCCGTCTGTTTCAGTTAAATTCAAATTAGAGCAGTTATATTCCATTTCAAAATGATGAGCGAGAAAGGAGAGAGAAGCAGAGAGGAAGTGGTTTGACAGAGGCAGGGGTGAGCTGGAGGGGAGAGGAGACTTTTTAAACCACACTCATTGGCATTTTTGCAGTATCCTTAGGCAAAGTCAAACTGATTTTTATGAACCTGAGAATAATGGTAAGTAATAAGAGTGTTTATGGCAATGCTTCCCCTTCATACTCCGGACTTCAAACATCTCGCTGTACCACCATCTCCTATCTTTCCAGCTCATTTTCTCTAGTACTCAGGTTCCAACAGCTTTCTGACCCTTGACTCTTATCACCTGCGCACTGATTATTACCTCCCCTTGTGTCGTTATTTCCCTCCTTAATAAGCTGTCTGATTCTCTTCAGGCTGTTGTAACGAAATACTTCAGACTGGGTAATTTATAAAAGAGAAATGTGTTGCTCCCAGTTCTGGAGCTGGGAAGTCAATGATAAGCCGCCAGCAGACTCGGTGTTGGGTGGAGGCTTCTGCTTCATACGCGGTGCCTTCTTGCCATGTCCTCCCAGGGTGGAAGGGGCCAGCGAGATCCCTCAAACCTCTTTTCTGTGGTATAAAGGCATTAATCCCAATCACGACTTAGTCACCTTCCAAAGGCCCCAATTCTTAATACCAGCACATTGCAGATCAGGTGTCAACATATGAATTTCGGAGGAATTTGGAGGAACTAGAATCGTTTTCTTGTATAGCCCTCAATTTCCTTGCTGCTTTCTGTTTCCATCATCCTGCTGCTAATTACCTCAAACCTCATGTGGATCCTTTAGTCAGTCAATCTCACAGCATTTCCTTAGTCAATTTATTCCCTCTCTCCTTCCTAGGCCATCATCTCTCTTCCAACTAGGACTTTCTTCTCTCCCTTCCAACTTCCAGCATAAACGCCCTACTCTTTACTCTCAGCTCATGGCCTAATTTCTTACTTCACTGAGAGTACACGAGAAATCAGAAGAGAAATTCCACATGCTCTCACCACCAGAACTCATACCCCGCTGCATCTGTGGCACAAACCAGCTTTCATTGCTGTTGCTGTGGGAGAATTATCCCTGCCCCTTGGAGGGACGGTTCTTTCCCTGTGCTGGATTCCACAAATCCCTCAACCTAATTTACTCAAAGACAAAGCTTCTGCAATTTCTCATTCTTTTTCCTACATGATAAGCATCTTTCTTACTTCATCTTTACCATCAGCATACAAACATGTTCCATATCCTATCTTTAAAAAATTCTCAATTTATAGCCAGGTATGGTGGCTCATGCCTGTAATCCTAGCACTCTGGGAGGCTGATGTGGGAAGACTGCTTCAGCTCAGGAGTGTGAGACCAGCCTGAGAAACAGTGAGCTTCCATTAATACTAAAATTAGAAAATCAGCTAGGTGCTGTGGTGGGCACCTGTAGTCCCAGATACTTGGGAGGCTGAGGCCTGACGATTGCTTGAGCCCAAGAGTTTGAGGCTACTATGAGCTAGGCTTAGGCTACTTCGCTCTACCCAGGGTGACAGAGTAAGACTCTGTCTCAAAAAAAGAAAAAAAAAACTCTAGGGCAGTGTCTGTGGTTCAGCGAGTAGGGTGCTGGCCCCATATACCGAGGGTGGCAGGTTCAAACCCAGCCCAGGCCGAACTGCAAAACAAAAAAATAGCCGGGCGTTGTGGCGGGCGCCTGTAGTCCCAGCTACTTGGGAGGCTGAGGTAAGAGGATCACCTCAGCCCAGGAGTTGGAGGTTGCTGTGAGCTGTGTGATACCACAGCACTCTACTGAGAGCCATAGAGTGAGACTCTGTCTCTAAAAAAAAAGTTCTAAATATAGGTGTTGATCAAAGGCTTTATAAACGCATTGCTATATGGTCATTTTAATAAGGGGGAACATTATGTGAAAAGATACAAAACATAAAGTTGGCTCCTTTATCTTAGTGAAGTATAAAATATCTGTACAATACCCCAAATTAGTGACACAGTAAAGGCATTCTATAGAACAGGTTAAGGAAAAACTTGCTAATTGTTATATTTGAAACCAGGTAGACTCTAATACAAAGCAGAAACAGAAGCTATGCTATTACCAGGTTCTGTAGAAAAAGTAATAAAATGGACACTAGTGGGCCACTAATTTCCAGTAAACTTAGGAAATCATATAACTTTGATAAAGATAATGGTAACATTAGTTTCAGTACAGTGGAAGTAGCAGTAAAATAATTACAAATTGTTAAATATAAAAGTATTTAGACCATTAATATTGCTTAAGGACAATGCACACTTCTGTTTCTCCAAATTCTTTAAGTTATTTCTCAGCACTGTTAGGATCCATTGTCTGTGAGGATAGAGGGGGCAGGTGCATTGTGCCAAATTGGCTTTGCCAGTCCAGGTCACTGGACTCATTGGAACCTCTGATCTCACAGCACTGGAGCTTCTGGCCCCATGATTCGTGGACGCACTGGGCCCAGCTACTGATTAGCTCTTTGAGGGCCTCAATTCTATGCCAGTTACCCCGTTCATCTGGGTCACATCCTTTGTCCCTGGCACTGGATCATACCCAGGATCCAGTGTTGCGTCTTTGAGACCCTTAGCAACTGCAGAATGGAAACAGGTAAATTCAGTTTCATGATGGCTGTTTCTACTCAGAAGCAAGATCTCTGATTGCTGAAAAGTCAAAAAGCCATTGTTTCAGATTTCCCTGATTTTTTTTGGAAGTTGCAGGAAGTAGCATCCTTATGCTCAGCCACACAGGATTGACCAAATACCTCCAGGCAAGGGATCAACTTCCCATCTCAGAGGCAGTGGTGCATTCTGGGGATAAAGTCAAACTTGATGTCACACTGTGCACATTTTGGACACTCCTGGCCAGGGACCCACTGTGGCTCTTCCACACTTACCTGGCTGGAGAATTTCTGTGTTTGCATACCGACAGAGTATTGATTTCTTGGTGCTGAGTGCATGACCACTCTGGGGACAGGAAGCCACTTCAGCACCTTCCCCCACTGCTAACCTCTGTCTCAAACTGCACCCCCAAATTAAAAAAACAAAAATGAAAGCCTCCTTTGACCCCAAATCACCTGCCAGCTACTGCCCCATTTATATGCTGCCTATTACAGTCAAACTCTAAAAGGGTTGTGTCTGTTCTCGACTCGCTAGTTTCTCTCTTCCCATATTTTTCTTGAGCTCACTCCGGTCAGGCTCTCCCTCTCCACTGCCACCTCCTTCTTTGTGTCGAATCTAGTGCTATTAGTTGCAACTGGAACAGTTGATTACTCCCTTCTTCTTATAACACTTCTCTTGTTTCTAGAACACTGTGGTTTCTGGTTTTCCTTTTGGTTCTTTCACTGGCTCCTCTTCTTTCTGATCTCTTAACATTGCAGTGCCCCAGGGCCCAATTCTCAAGGAAATTGAATTTTACATGTTAAATCTCATCAACATCTCATCTCCATTTAGGAGTTCTAGCAGGCAGCTTGAATTTACCATGTCCCAAACAGATCTTGAATATTTTCCCTGCTGGCAAACTTACATCTGTTATTGGTGTCCCCCTCTTAGGCAATGGCATCACCATTCTCATCCTCCTAGTTGATGTCGTTGTCTTTGAGCCCTCTTTTCTCTCTTCTTGCACATCCAGTCCATTAGCAAACGCCAGAGGCAGCATCTTTACAAAATAACAAGGCAGTCCCACTTCCATTACTGCCATGCTGATCTCAGCCACCATTCATTACCCCTCACAGGTCTAGTACAATAGCTTCCTAATTGTTCACCAGCTTCTACCCTTGCTCCCCTCCCCTGACATATACTCTGCCGAGAAAACCTTTTAAAATACAAATCAGATCGTCACCGTCTCTCTCATTCCTTTCTCTCATCTCTCTCTCTTCTCATTCCTCTGCGCAAAAACTTAAACTATCTTCCCCCTCTAGTTAAAACACAAGATCCATGCATTCTTACTAAGGCTTGCAAGTCCACACCATCTGGCCCTCTGCCACTGTCCTGGTCCTCTTTGCACCCTGTGCTCCAAGTTCACTTACCCCTTTGCTCTTCCTAGAACAGGCCAAGCGCTTTCTCACATCCAGGATTTTATTACCGTTCCCTTTGCTTGGGATATGCTGCCTCAGCATATCTCAATGACTTTCTGCCTCACTTTGTTTAAGCCTCAGCTGAAATGCTACCCAACAAGAAGAGCCTAACAACCATGCCACCGTAGCTACCATACCAAAATTAAGTACAAAATATTAGTTGAGTACTTACCTTCTTATCCTTTTCAGAATTATACATTCCCCTTGGAATAATAAATTGTCTTCAAATAAAAATATTACTTTAGAGTTTATAAATAACTTTTATTTTGAATTATACTCTACATTTTGTAAGCAGGCAACTGAATCTCAAAAGCATTACAGGGAAATTAGAAGTGGGGCTCTGCTAGCGCCTAGGAGACCAGCCTCGCTTCGGCCTCATGGGCCCGAGAGAGAGGGCCTTGGAAATGGCTCTCATCAGAATGACCTATGTCAAATGTGAGTTGGAGAAAATGTCTTTCCCTAAAGTATGCTTAAAGCTGGGAAAGTGACGCTATCTAAATGAATTGAGAATTTTCATAAAAAGACTGAGAAGACCGGTTTGAAGAAACTGTGATCTAACTTCCGTTTTGCCTGTCTGTGTCATTATCCTAGGGTACACTTTTTTGTATTTTTCCATATTTTTTTTTGCCGAGGGAATTGTTTTTATACATTTCTCCATCTTCAGTAGATTTTAAGATTGTAGAAGCCTATGATCCGGATATGCTTATATTACTTTTTATAAGGTATTATGTAATTGCTACAGAGTCACAAAATTAAAAAAAAAAAAAAAACTATAATGGGAAATTTGTGGATCTTGGAGTATTCCAAGATCCTTTCCAAACATACATATCTGTTTCTTCCTCCTTATGGTAGGTCATCAATATTATAGGATAAATAGCTGGTATGATATAAGGCCTTAACTTTTAACAAATGGGCAACAACTAATACTTTGCACATTGGCGTGTGCTCCCAGCCTTTGCCATTAAAAAAAAAAAAAAGGCACTTTAGGGCTAGTTTTCAAACAAGACCTGAATTGTTCATTGTTCTTGGTCACCATCTTCCTTCTGGCTAGCTCTGGGAAAAGCGCATAAACTGCAAATGTGTTTTATGCATCCCCAGCAAGGCCTGTCAGAGGAGACTGAAGCCTTCATAGTGAAATGAGAACCCAGCTTGCTCAAGACAATTTCTCTGGTGCCCTCTGCTTCTTCCCCCTCCTACATGACTTTGGCTTTCTAACTGCAGGAAATATTGGCGGGAAAGTGGGCCTGTTTAGGGGTCTTATGAGAGGGAAAAGAGCCTTAATGTGGATAGTTGGAACCCAGCCTCTAAGTAAGCAGCAGAGTCGGTGAAGAACTGGATAGGTATTTCTGCCAAGAAGAAGGAGAGGAAATGTCTATGCAGAATCCTAAGAGGAAAGTTCTTCTGGACAAAGAGCTATTACAGTTTGAGGGTATCTACTCTGTAGTGTTCAGACAGGAGAGGAACAAGAGGACTTGCCTTAGTTCTCTAGAGAATTATTAGCAATTATTTTCTTCACTGTCCAATAAAACTGCTTTCAAAATTTTATCTGTTCTAGGGACAGGTGTAAGTGCTGGTGGTAGCCACGAGGATTGGTCAGGATATTCTAGGTACTACTCCACACACTTTAGGTGTATTCACTTATTCAATCCTCACAACAGTCCCACGAGGGAGGCAATTTTATCATACCTATTTTACAGAGCAAGAAGCCAAGACACAGAGAATTTAAGTAATTTGTCAGAGGTTAGGTAGGTAGAAACAGACAAAGTTGAGATTTGAACCCAGGCGGGCTGGCTCTATGGTCTGTGGGTCTTTCACCACACTGTACAGCCTTATGCGTGTCTCAGGGGTGGCTAGTTGATCAGACAGTTATTCAGAGACACAAACTAGAACCAGTATCCAAGGTGGGGGAGGGGAGGTAAAAGCACGAATTAAGAAAATAGGTACTTGAAGGTACTGGTGGGATAGTGTTGCACTAAAGAGAAAGTGCTCTTTCCAAGTCACGTACGGGCAGCTTAGGCTGCCTGTGCAGATACTTATGGGGATAGCACAAGCAAATAAACCAGAGTAACTATTTGTAGCTTATTATTGTATTTCCCTTAAGCCTGAGGTATATAAGTTAGTACTTATTTTTATGATTGCTGCAGAATTCCAGATAGGGCAACTTTAATGGGTTACAGCTGAGTTCAAAATGTTCGCATTTTGTACCTGGTTAAAATTGCTGCAGGTCATTGCATATTCTGATTCCAAAAAGGAGCTAGATATTTTCAGTGTTCTTTGCTTAAGAAAAGAACAAGTTAGTCCCAGGTTGTTTCCACTTAGATTTTATGATGTACTGAGTCTTTCTGCCATTCACTAAATTCCACGATCAAAGAGTAAATAAGTGACTGAGTTCCTGTAGCTCCAATAAAACACATGTTAAGTGGTCAGCTTATACCGAGCCAACAGCTTAGACTTTCAGACCAGGCAGCCAGCCATGCTGTACCGCAAACATTTTCAAAACCAGTTTAGGATTAGTCGAGGGTGATTGTCTATGTAAAATGTTAAAGACCAGAAGCGAAGTTTGGTGCTTCTCTGGGGTTATGACAACAGTTTCTTCATCACCGCCATCACCATTAGCATCCCCTCACCATTACCAGCACTAACATACATTTGTGCAGTGCTTTTCAGTTAACAAATCATGGCACAAGATGTTCAGCTTGTTTTTCTACTTTCCATTAAAACCAAATACTAAATTATTGAAAGTTGAAATTGTTCCTTTGTCTATTTTAAAACTGTGTGATAGGGACACATAAAATCCCCAACTTTTCTCTGGAATAATTAAACAAAGGTTAAAATATGGCAATGGCATAATTAGGTCAGCTGGCTTGGACAATTAAGATATGAATATGGCCTTTAAATGTTAAGACAAATAGGGGTGGCGCCTGTGGCTCAAAGGAGTAGGGCGCTGGCCCCATATGCTGGAGGTGGTGGGTTCAAACCCAGCCCCGGCCAAAAAAATTAACAGATAAATATTAAGACAAATAAAAAACAAGATTAAGCTTTAGAAAGTCAATATGTGGGAGGATAATTCCAAATTCATATCAATATTATTTCAAATCAGAGCTCTTATGTTGGAAGCACTTAGAGATGATTGCAATAGTGAATAAAGAGAAAGACATGAGGAATGAAATTGCTACAGGTTTGGCCCAAAATTTTTTCTAAGAGCTATTACCTAGCTGATTAACAATTGGTACAGGGAAGATAATGGTTATGTAACTTATCTTGAGTTCTTGCTTAAAAGGTATGTGCTCAAATTGTTTCTTGATTTGAGATGCTGGGCAAATAACCTTACCTCTCTATGTCTCATTTGCAAACTGACATTCTTTGGTTTAATCTCTAAAAGATGGTTATTTCTGAGGGCCAGCAGATAAGAATGCTTGTAAAGAACAGCCAAGAGCACAGTGCTGTGTAAATGCTAACACCAATGAGAATGATATGGAGTGAGAGGAAAGGTATCTTGTCTTCTTTACCTAACAATGACGGGTAGGGTTTGACCTCGAGGAAAGTCATTTTGTTTGTGCATGGGTGAGCACGTGTGCATACATCTGACCTCACACAGAATACATAGAATATAGATTCAATAATTTTTCAAGTCAGGTTTTTATTTTTATCTGAATATTTTCAAACACTTGTTGATGTCAGATCAGTAACATGTTCAAGTAGGCAAAATGAAGGCATTTTGCTACATACTTTTTTCTCCTGTGTCTGAGTTTAGATATATAGATAGATAAAAGCACAGAGTTTTCCTTGTCATTAACCAACTTTAAAGGCAACTTCAGTTTAATAGGCTGCAGCTGAATGCCACCCACCCAGTCAGCCTCTCTGCTTGAGTGCAGGCAACGATAATGGAGTGCAGGCAACGATAATGCGCTCTCAGTAGGAAGCAGAAAGGGCATGTACTATTTTCCTAAGAAACCAAAGTAAAAGCTGTTTGTCTGACTGGCAGTGACATCCTTCCGCCCCACCCCTCGTGGTGGCTACATAGCAAGTCTGTTGAGAACATTTCTGACTGCTGTCACTGAAGTGTGTTGATCTGTTTCCTAGGGGGAATTACTTCCTGGAACAGTCATCCTGGTGTGAGTGCCCTCTCAAGAAGACTTTTTCCTAATTTTGCATTGAGTGTTTCATCCTGGAAGAGGGTCTGAAGTCAATTAGGAAACAAGACTAATTGTAGCCAAGGCTCAAATATTGTAAGAAACAAGGATTCAGTTTCTTAATAAAAAATTTCATTTGAGAGAACTTCGTTCTCACCTGAAACCTTAGGACTGTATGATTTTTGGTTCTTTCAAATTCTGCAACATTTGGTTTTGTTCTATGAAAAAGACCAGGAAACTATACCATAGAGAAGAACCTCATTTGTCAAACGCTTTTAAAATTAAGACAAGATTTGCCTGGCAAAAGCATCACAAGGTTTGGCAATGTCCAAAATTGCTTCCTATTTTTCTCTTCTTATCGAAAATGCATCTGGGCTTATAACCTGTGTCTATAAAATTCATCATCTATTGTCTTATCAAGTTCTTTCTGGGAGAAACTTTTCATCTATTGTTCCCTTTCCACTTGGCGCTTGTCCTTGGATAACATACAGAGAAAGATTATGAATTGATAATTGTAGGCTTGAGTCTGCTAAGAGACTTTCTCGAAGCTGAACCATCATAGCAGGCATTCTGCTTCCCAAGAAAGAGCAATGCAAAGTGTATCTGCCAGTCGTGGTTTGTCCTTCGTCATGAATAGACGTAGCCTCTGGCATTTCTTTTTTGCATATCTGCCTATCATCTGTGATCAGAGAAAGCTCTGTTTTCATCTGATGTTCAAAAGCATTTAAAACAAAGCTAAACTTCTTTTCATCCATTTCTTGGGTACCTACTATAGTCAATGCATTCTGTTGGGTGCAAAGCTCGCCACCCTGTTGCAGCTCAGTGGGAGAAAGCATAAGATGAACAAACACGTAAAATTCCTGGCACATACTTGGTCCTAAGGGCCTTTATGTTTTTTCTTTAATTTATACCTTAGTAGTTTCTTGCTTCTGAATGTGAACCCACAGAATAGGGATTGGATCTAATTGTACATCATATAATATGATTGTTAACATTCAATATCTTACCTTTTGCAAATAGTAAGGACTCTAAAGGTATTTTTGGTTACTGGCTAGAGTCCTCTTGAGAAAAGAATGAAGAAAGAGGTAAGAATTTTTCTCAAAACCTCAAAAAGCCAGAAATCTCTCAGAGATCTTGGTTTTCCTGGCATTTATCTTTTTCTATCCTGCTCCCTTTGGGTCTTGTTTGATTTGCACCAGCAAGCACGGGTAAACTCTGTCTCTACCTGTACAGATTCTCAGGGTGTGGATAGAGGACAGAATTTCTAACACAGACTGACTGCATGGAGTTCCAGCTTTGATGAATGGTTCTTTGATGAGTCCTTTGATCTTGCTCAATTTTTAGAGGTTTGTTTTTAGACACCTTACAACAAGCACACTCAGCACAAACAGCCTTCAGACTTCACTTTGCTACCACCCAGGGAAGCCATCAACCATGCTCTTTCATTTTTTCTATAAAAGCCAGACTGTGTCTCTGGCCTTGATACACTAATATTCGGGCTCTAAACTTCCTCATTCTCTGCTTTCTTTCTTTTCTTTTCTTTTCTTTTTTTTTTTTTTAAGCTTAGATGAAGCAGCACTTTTGATGAAATTGAATGAAATGATTCCTTCAGTAAGTCCTATGGACTATGGTGCCTTGGAGAGGTATGAAATGGGAAAAAGTGGGCAGGATTTCTTACAAAGCCTAGCTCTTACTTCCACCCACTTCTATGCTTTGCCCAGGTTAACAAATCCCAGTGCTGAGCACCAGAAACATGGTGACATGGTGACATGCACAACTGGGACATAGGGCCTAGGCTGTGGATGGCCCAGACTTCTCCTAAAGAGAAGCGACTAACTCTGTACAGCAGGGAAATGAGTGTTTATTCCAAGATACATAAATGAAGAGCATATTGAAATGAAGAACATGCCTGGGCTAAATGGAAAAGGAAAAAGAGCAAAGATTTGGAATGTTTACTTCAAATTGTTTTTTTGGTGCAAAAAATCCGAAGTGTTTCAATTTTGAGCATCTTACTCAAAATAGCTTTTGTGAGCCTCTTATTTATACTGTTAAATGATAGGCCTTGATGATGAGGAGTTTAGTATACAAGACATTTTCTGGAAAAGGACCACATCAGGTCATACACTGTCAAATAAACATTTTTAACAGGACATTGGTGAAGTCTTTGACATAGGTGTTAGAAGAAAGGTAACATTTTAGTATCCCAGAACCCTTGATGATTATCTAAGTGATATAGAGAATTCACACCAAAGATATGGAGAGAAAGTGTTAAAGAACCCACAAGGGTAGTTCTTTCTGTTGCTCAATGCACAGAAAGCCAATTACTGGACAACAAGGCTTGTCAAGGATGAAAGACTTTATCGTGCAGGATGGATCAACAAGGAGGCAGAACTCAAATCTGCCTCCCTGACCAAGGAGTCAAAGGGTTTTTTCTGGCAGTGCAATGAATAATGCATGAGGGGAGTGAGCATCACTCTGTTTGAGGTGGAGTGCAGGGCATGCATGTGCGTGAGAAATCATGCTGGTATATACATCCCATGATCAAAATAGTTGTGGATAAGTCCATTCCAGGGCAGGGATCTTAGTATTACAATGAACTAGGAGTTAATACTGCTTATTATTTCAGCCTTGTGCATAGGCAGGATGCAAGGAATAGGTTGCTCAGCAGGTCCTTGGGCACCATCTGTGGTGGGATGTCACCTTGTCTTCTCTGGACAGACGGGTGGTGTAAGGTTCTGTAGTTATCTCGTGGCTGAGATGAGGTTCTGCCATTTTGGGGAAAGAAAGTCAAAGGAGAATGCATCAGGGCAACTGAAAGTTACAAAGTCCTGGTCAGCAAATCTTACTTGCCTGGGAACTTGAAACGGTACCATAAAAAACAAACAAACAAAAAACTATTTTAAAAAGTTTTCTTTTTGAACAGCGGAGCCAGTTACAATTTCTCCTCCCCTTCTGTTAATTTATTCTTCTCTTGGGGAATCAGGCTGCTTCCTGCTGAAAGGGGGCGTAGTTGGGGTGTGAGGAACTTTGAAATAAAAGAGTTTGACATTGTGAAATACAAAATTTTTAGTTTCCTCATTGTATGTTGGGAATTTGTATTCTTTTCTTTCAATTCATCCAATTTCTCTGCTCTTACAATCTTTCCATCCCTTCTTCTGCAATGTTCCCTGAGTGGGAAATGAGAGGATATTACACATTTGGTCTTCATATTGACTTATATTTTATGGAAGTAACTTGTGTATGTAACTCATGTTCACAATATATGCAACAATTGCAAAAGCAAATGTTAAATACAATCATTATGCCAATTTATAAAACATAGCTCCAATGCGTAGGCAAAGAACACAACCAATCAGAAAAAGAATCAAAGACTTAATTTTTCTTAAAAAATAATCTGGGCACTTAATTGATTTAAAGCAGCAGTAACATTATTTTTTAATCTGGAATACATATGCAACAGGTGGCTCTCGCTATGGTGCCTATAGTAAGTGAATATATTTAAGGCCATTCTATTTTGTAAAATCACTTTTCTCTTTTAGGTAGGTAGTTTCTTGGCTTCAGAGGTATACAGCATTTTTATGTAGTTCAGTACTTTGCTGTGAATTGGGCCAGTAGTAACCTGGGCAGAATTATTTAATGCCCCTGCTCTAGGGATCAGAATATTTAGGTGCCATTCCCACCAAGCCAAAGACCTGATGAAATGAGCTCTCAAGGCCTTTATGTTGTTAGGTATTGTGGGCAGAGCATTATGTATGATTTCTGGCAGGAAAGGCTACCTCATGGTATATCTCCCAGTCCAACTGTGTGGGAGTTACAGCCACAAGTATATACCAGCCACCCAGCCCTCATAGATGCAATATACAAGGTTGGACAAATAAGTTTGCAAACTTATCCTAGAAAAAGTGCTATATACTTCATTGCTGAAAATCACTATGGTCACCTTCAAAGTACTCCCCTCAGGAAGCTATGCACTAATACCAGTGCCTAGTCTACCCTTCAAAGCAATTTTGGAACTTTTTTTCTGGAATGGTCATCTGAGCTGTCATCGTATGAGGCCTGACAATTAAGTCCATGAACTCATCCTAGGAAAAAGTGCTACATTCCTTAATGCTGAATATCACTACAGCCCCTTTGAAGGTCTCCCTCGGCCATTTGGTGACCACTCACTCTATAATGGCTCCAGCTGGTATTGATGTCTTGGCATGATGGTAACACAAGGCTTTCAGAACTCCGTCAAGGGACATGACTAGGTCACCTCAACTTTGGCTGCCTTTGTGGCACCCACCAGCACCATCAAGCTGGCCCATTGTGGAGGCACCTTTCAGTTCAATTTGAGGTCTATGCATTGCTTATTAGATCTGTCGGTGTTCTCAGGAACCTGACTTGGCCATCTGCTTTGGGGACACAGCTCAGGATCTCAGACACAATTCTGTGAAGTTTGCAGGACCTGTTGCCAATAACTTGTAAAGGATGATGCCATGTGTAGTAGTGGGTGACCCACTCAAAACCTGCATAGCCCCTAGGAGTAAAGAGCTGTCCTTGGACAGGGCACAGACTTGAGTTTTTAAAAAATCTCTCTCTTTTTTAAAATTAGATATGCCCCACTGGACATATGGCAGGTGAAATCTCCAGTCTGTATTTTATTCTGTTGTGCATTTCTGAATGTCTTGTTCTATGAAATGGGAACCTTGGTCACTGTCAATTCTTAAAAATCCTTTAGGTAACAAAAGACCAAAACCCAAAATACCAAAGGCAAAGTTACAGAATTAACCTCTAAAAGCATTGAGATTCTTGGTTTTAATTACAGACTTGTACGAATTTTGTTATATAAAATATAACCATTGTAGCCTAAGGATTTAGAGACATTTGCATTAGAATATTTTTGTGGTCCTTTTAAACAATTAATCATGTTTAAACAAAAAGCTCATAAATCGCATCTAGTTCTGATAAAGGCAGAGAAAGGAAGCTTTTAGGTAGTTTAACATTTAAATTATCCAGTTATAAATTCATATTAATTTAGATGGAAGTAAAATGATTAAATGAGTCTTAATGTCTCTGAATACAGGCCTGATCTTTGGTCTCAAGAAAACAGTTTATTTTAATTGTTGTCTTCTCCCCCATCTGTTAACTTGAGTTTGGTATTAGATACCCACAAGTCAAGACCCTGTACTTAACAGCATACAGATTAGTTAACAACATTTTATATAGTTTTTTGTTTTTTCATTTTTGTAGAGACAGAGTCTCACTTCATCACCCTCGGTGGCATGCTGTGGCATCACACTGCCCACAGCAACCTCCAACTCCTGGGCTTAGGTGATTCTCTTGCCTCAGCCTCCCGAATAGCTGACAGGCACCTGCCACAATACCTGGCTATTTTTTTTGTTGCAGTTTGGCCGGGGCCGGGTTTGAACCCGCCACCCTTGGTATGAGGGCCCGGTGCCCTAGATAGCTTTGACCACACTTGGTATGTGGGCTCGGAGCCCTATATAGCTTTGATTCGACATTTGTCAAAAATCTTGGGGGCTCAAAACACTTGATGAAAACAGAATCACAGTTCATTGTAAAATAATACCAATTCACTTAACCAAGAGTGATAATCAAAAGACCTTTAAGGCAATACAGAAAGTTACACAGATACAAAACCCTCAATTCTTCAAAGTTTAGTTTTTTTTTCCCTAAGCAATCAAAAACCTAACAAGGATTGCACAGTCATTGTCTTGACAAAAGGCAAAAATAAAACATTGTTTTCTAGACCAGTTACCAAAAGGTAAAGAAAAACCCTCTACAGTGTGATTTTCATTTTTTTCTTTTTTTTTAATCTTCAACTGCTTAATTTTTATTTTTTTTTTATTAAATCATAGCTGTGTACATTAATGAAATTATGGGGTACAATGTGCTGGTTTTATATACAATTTGAAATACTTTCATCAAACTGGTTAACATAGCCTTCCCTGCATTTTCTTAGTTATTGTGTTAAGACATTTATATTCTACACTTAGTAGATTTAACATGTACCCTTGTAAAATGCACCATAGGTGTGGTCCCACCAATTACCCTCCCTCCACCCATCCTCTCCTCTCCTTTCTCCTCCCCCTCCTCTTTCCCCTTCAGCTTGGGCTGTAGTTGGGAGTTATAGCTTTCATATGTAAGTGTGGGTGCTTATAAATTGGTTTTATAAGTAGGGCTGAGTACATTGGATACTTTTTCTTTCATTCTTGAGATACTTTTGCTAAGAAGAATATGTTTCAGCTCCATCCATGTAAACATGAAAGAGGTAAAGTCTCCATCTTTCTTTAAGGCTGCATAATATTCCATGGTGTACATATACCATAATTTATTAATCCATTCATGGGTTGATGGGCAATTGGGCTTCTTCCATGACTTAGCAATTATGAATTGGGCTGCAATAAATATTCTGGTGCAAATATCTTTGTTATAAAGTGATTTTTGGTCTTCTGTATATATACCCAGTAGAGGAATTGCAGGATTGAATGGCAGGTCTATTTTTAGGTCTCTAAGTGATCTCCAAACATCTTTCCAAAAGGAATGTCACATATTAGTTTGCATTCCTACCAGCAATGTAGAAGTGTTCCCTTTTCTCCACATCCACGCCAACATCTATGGTTTTGGGATTTTGTGATGTGGGCTAATCTTACTGGAGTTAGATGATATCTCAAAGTGGTTATGAATTGCATTTTTCTGATGAGCGATCTTTCATGTGTATGTAGGCCTCTGTCTTCTTCAGAGAAGTTTCTCTTCAAGTCCCTTGCCCACCCTGAGATGGGATCACTTGTTCTTTTCTAGCTAATACGTTTGAGTTCTCTGTATATTCTGGTAATTAAACCTTTGTCAGAGGCATAACCTGCAAATATCTTCTCCCATTCTGAGGGCTGTCTGCTTGCTTTACTTACTGTGTTCTTGGCTGTGTAGAAGCTTTTTAGTTTGATCAGATCCCAGTAGTGTATTTTTGGTGTTGCTTCAGTTTCCTGGTGGGGGTCTTCTTCATAAAATATTCACCCAGGCTGATTTCTTCAAGTGTTTTTCCTGTTCTTTCTTCTAGTATTTTTATAGTTTCATGTCTATTAAGTTTAAATCTTTAATCCAGTGAGAGTCTATCTTAGTTAATGGTGAAAGTTGTGGGTCCAGTTTCAGTCTTCTACAGGTCACCAGCCACTTCATCCAGCACCATTTGTTAAATAGGGAGTGTTTTCCCCACTGAATGTTTTTAATTGGCTTATTGAAGATCAAATGATGGTAAGTAGCTGGGTTCATCTCTTGGTTCTCTATTCTGTTCCATACATCTATCTCTCTGTTTTTGTGCCAGTATTATGCTGCTTTGATCACTATTGATTTATAGTATAGTCTGAGGTCTGGTAGTGTGATTCCTTCTGCTTTGTTTTTATTTCTGAGTAGTGTCTTGGCTATTTGATGTTTTTTTCTGATTTCATATAAAATGAAGTATTATTTTTTCGAGGTCTTCAAAGTGTGGACAGTGGTGCTTTAATAGGGATTGCATTAAAATTGTATGTTGCTTTGCATAGTATGGACATTTTAACAATGTCGATTCTTCCCAGCCATGAGCATGGTTGTTTTTCCATTTGTTAACATCTTTAGCTATTTCTTTTCTTAGAGTTTCATAGTTCTCTTTATAGTGATCTTTCATGTCCTTTGTTAGGTAATTTCTCAAATATTTCTTCTTCTTTAGCACTACTATAAAAGGAATAGAATCCTTCAGTGTTTTTCCAGCTTGACTATTGTTGGCATCTATAAAGGCTACCGATTTGTGAGTATTGATTTTGTAACCTGAGACGTTGCTATATTTCTTAATCACATCTAAGAGTTTTGTAGTCAAATTCCTGGGTTTTCCAGATATATAATCATATCATCTGCGGAGAGTGAAAATCTGATCTCCTCTGACCCTATATGGATACCCTTGATTGCCTTTTCTTGATGGCTAAGACTTCCATTACAATGTTAAAGAGCAGTGGAGACAATGAACAACCTTGCCTGGTTCCTGATCTGAGTGGAAATGATTTCAATTTAACTCCATTCAATATGATTCTGACTGTGGGTTTGCTGTAGATGGACTCTATCAGTTTTAGAAATGTCCCTTCTATACAATTTTCTTAAGTGTTCTATCATGAAAAGATGCTGGATATTATCAGAAGCTTTTTCTGCATCAGTTGAGAGAATCATATGGTCTTTGTTTTTTAATTTGTTTATGTGCTGAATTATATTGATAGATTTATGTATATTGAACCAGCCTTGAGACCCTGGGATAAAACCCACATGGTCATGGTGTATAATTTGTTTGATGTCCTGCTAGATTCTGTTTGCTAGGATCTTACTGAATATGTTTTCATCAATATTCATTAGAGATATTGGTCTATAATTTTCTTTTCTTGTTGGGTCTTTCCCTGGTTTGGGGATCAAGGTGGTGTTTGCCTCATAGAATGTGTTGGGTAGTATTCCTTCTTTTTCTATATTTTGGAAAAGGCTAAGTAATACAGATCCTAGTTCCTCTTAAAGGTTTGGTAGAATTCTGATGTGAAGCCATTTGGTCCCGGAATTTTCTTTTGGGGAGATTTTGTATAGTTGATGCTATTTCAGAACTTGATATAGGCCTGTTCAACATTTCCACTTCATTCTGGCTAAGTTTAGGGAGGTGGCATACTTCCAGGTATTGCTCTATTTCCTTCAGATTTTTGTATTTATGAGCATAGAGTTTCTTATAATATTCATTAAGGATTTTTTGAATATCTGAGGAGTCTGTTGTTATTTCGTCTTTACCATTTCTGATTGATGAAATTAGGGATTTTACTCTTTTATTCCCAGTTAGGTTAGCCAAAGGTTTATCTATTTTATTGACCTTTTCAGAAAAACCAACTTTTTGTTTTATTCATCTGTTGTATAATTCTTTTGTTTTCAATTTCATTTAATTCTGCTCTAATTTTGGTTATTTCTTTTCTTCTGCTGGGTTTGGGATTGGAATGTTCTTCCTTTTCCAGTTGCTTGAGATTTCCCATTAAGTTGTTAATTTCCTCTCTTTCTGTTCTCTTGAGGAAGGCTTAGAGTGCTATAAATTTCCCTCTTAGGACTGCATTTGTGGTATCCCACAGGTTCTGGTAATTTGTGTCTTCATTATTGTTTTGTTCCAAAAATTTGGCAATTTCTTTCTTAATCTCATCTATGACCCAGCTATTGTTCAGCATAAGGTTATTCAGTGTCCATGTTTTTGTATGAGTGTGCGGATTCCTGTTGTTACTGAGTTCAACTTTTATTCCATCATGGTCGGAGAAGATGCAAGGAATAATTTCTATTCTTTTAAATTTACTGAGTTTAGACTTGTGACCTAAGATGTGATCAATTTTGGAGGATGTTCCATGGGCATATGAGAAGAATGTGTGTTCAATTATGTTAGGATGTAATGTTCTGTAAATGTCTGTTAAAATCCAATTGTTGAATGGTTAAGTTTAAGTCTAAAATTTCTTTGCTTAGCTTCTTATTGGAGGATCTATCCAACACTGCCAAAGGAGTGTTAAAATCCCCAACTATTATGGTGCTGGAGGAAATTAAGTTGCTCGTGTTTGTTGGAGTCTCTCTTATAAATTGAGGTGCATTCTGGTTGGGTTCATAAATGTTAATAATTGAAATCTCATCATGTTGAGTTTTACCCTTAACAAATATGAAGTGACTATCCTTATCTTTCCTTAGTTTTGTTGGTTTAAAGCCTATTGTATCTGTGAATAAATTTGCAACACCTGTTTTTTTTTTTATTTCCAGTTGCCTGAATTATAGATGACCAACCCTTTACCCTGAGTCTATATGTATCTTTTAAGGTAAGATGAGATTCTTGTATGTAGCAGATATCTGGCCTGAGTTTTTGTATCCAGTCAGCCAACTTGTGCCTCTTTAGAGGACAATTTAAGCCATTCACATTAATTGAGAGTACTGATAAGCCTGGTAATATTTTGGGTATCAAGTTTTTCAAAAGTCTTGTGGATATTTTTAATCTTTTTGCCACTGTGGAAGTTGGAATTTGATACAAAGTTTCTCAGTGAGTTTACTTTGGTGGTAGAACATTGTGCTGGTCATTGAAGATAGGTCTGAGAATATCCTGGAGAACTGGTTTAGTTATGGCAAATTTCTTCAACATGTGAATGTCATTAAAGTATTTAATTTCTTCATCATAAATGAAACTCAGGTTAGCTGGATATAAGATCCTGGGTTGAAAGTTATTTTGTTTTAGGAGGTTAAAGGTTGATGACCATCCTCTTCTAGGTTGAAATGTTTCAGCAGAGAGATCTATAGTCATTTTAATATTCTTCCCCTTGTAAGTTATGGTTTTATTATGTCTGGCTGCCTACAGAGTTTTCTCCTTCATATTAACTTTGGTGAAGTTAATTATAATGTGTCTGGGAGAGGATATATTTGGATTGAGCTGTGCTGGGGTTCTGAAACTGTCCACTGTCTGATTTTCAGAACCTCATGTTTGGGAGGTTCTCTTTGATTATCTCTTTGAGTAGAGTATCTGGGCCTTTCAAAGCAACGTCTTCACCTTCAGGAATTCCTATAAGGCGAATATTACTTTTCTTCAAATTATCCCATAGCTTTCTGAGAGAATGATCTGTTTTTGTTCTCCACTTCTCTTCCTCTTTGAGCATTTGGTAGCATTCAAAAGCTTTGTCTTCACTGTCAGAAATCCTTTCTTCTGCCTGCTTCATTCTGTTACTGAGAGATTCTGCTGTATTTCTCAGATCTTGGAGGGCTGCAAATTCTTTTCTCAATGTGTTAAAATCTTTGGTGGTTTTATCTTTGAATTCATTGAATTCTTGAGACAGCTCTTAAATTATTCCTAGAATTTCTAATTCCAACTTTACTTCCATTCTGTTAATCTTATTTGCCATCCAAATTCTAAACTCAATTTCAGACATCTCAGCCATTTATTTACGAATGGGATCTTCTGGTGTGTCTGCCTTGTCATTCTTCCCCATGTTCATTTTTCACCATTGGCTAGATGATCAGGTAAAGTGAAATTGGATTGGGGGCTCCTGGAGTAGTGATTATCCAGCTCTTTGCCCAAGAGCTGGGACTGATGACTGCAGCTTTTCCCTTACAGCTTTGCAAAGGACCCATATAGTACTACAGCCTGAGATACTGGGGACCCACTTGTTGTGGTGGGACTAGGTGGCTCTGTCTTGATTTTAGCTGGTCTCTGTCAAATCCTAGTGAATCAGTAACTCTGGGTTGAAGACTCAGCTGTGGAAAAATACAAGCAACTAAGACATCTTGCCTCCCACAGGCAACAACTGCAAAAGGAAAATCAAACTTTCCCATAACAACACAACCAGGGTACCATCTTGGATGGTCCTCAGGTGATTGACTCAGGTCAAGAGTTCCAAATCAATGGTCCCAGTCAGCACCAAGTCTCAAGTGGTAGAGTTCAAAAGGTCTCCAGCAACTACATAGCAGTAGTCTGCTGGCAGCTTGGGTGTGGCTTGCTCTCATGCTCCGTGGAGTCAGAAGGGCCCACCCAGCAAATGAGTTAATCTGGGGAGGTTGATACTTCCTTCCCCACCTTGTATCTCTGTCACACCCAGTCACTGGTAACCCCACAGGACTGTGGCCCAGTTCCCTTCAATGAGCAGATGTGCCAAGGCTTTGCACCTGCCTGAGTCACAGGGAGATATACGTCTCCTCAGCCAGGCCATCACACTCTGCCGCCAGCCCATAGGGGGAGCTGAGTCTGACTACTTTGGTCGCTTAATGGAAGCTGGGGAGTGTCACTCATTTCCAGCCCTACCCCAGATTGATGTTGCTGCCACTTATATTCTTGTGGAATTTGCGTTTCTGTCCCAGCTGTATTCCATTGTGAGCCAGGCACTTTTTGAGTTCACAGAAACTGTGACTCAGCTCTGCCCTGTGCCATTGCTGCTGCGCCAGTTCTCTTGGAGCTGGTATCTCTGTCTCCACTGCACTCTGTGTTGGAGCGGGTGCAATTAAAGCTCACAAAGGGCTCTAAGTTCCTGCCCTGCCCTGAGCTGATGCTGCTGCTACACCTGCTTTTGTCCCAGCTAAGCTCCAGTGGGGACTGAGTGCATCATTGACTTAAAAAAGCAGCAATTCTGACTCAGTCCCACCCTGGGAGTATGCCACCTCTGCCCACGCAGTATTTTAGTCTCTGCCCCGGCCATGCCCTGCCTGGGCATGTACTGCCTTAGGCATACCCTTTGCTCATGGGACCTGCATTTCTGTCCCAGATCTGTTCTGGCCATGGCTGGAATAGAGGCCTGGCTCCCTCTGGTTGCTAAGAGAGACAGGAAGTGTTTCTCCATAATATCACCAGGGGTGTGAACCCTATTGTTCCCACTGCCGTCATCGCTGTGCTGTGCTATGGGCACCATTTCTCCCTCTCCCATATGGCTCCCTCACATCACAATCCCCACTTTACACCCATGCTGCTGATTCATCACAGACTTGTAACAGCCCATGCCTTGTCCATATCTCTCAAGAAAATGCCCAAGAATTTGGACTCCATGGAGGACAGGCTTCCAGACCTCAGGTGGTAGTGGAGGGGTGTGCAGGGAGTTCAGAATTATGGGTAGAGTATATGTTCGTTTTATGCCTGGTGGGAGAGTGCCATGGCACAATAGTGAGTCCTCTCTGGGGAAGGAGATCTGGATTTTAGCGGCTCTCTCCCATGGGAGAGAATAAGAAGAGACCTGAACTCTGCTTGCTTGTTTGTAGAAAGTACACTGCTAGCTGTTCTCATGGTGGAGGAGACTCCCGTCCACTTGGTGATGGGTTTTTCACCTATTGTTTATTTTCTTGGGGTTGCAGCTCACCTCAGCAGGGGTGAAGTGCACTCTTCAATCTTCTCTCTTGTCTCAGCTCCAAACCATCAGCTTACTTGTTAAACTTCTGTCCTTTAACTTTCCTTCTGGACAGGAGCTGTGGAAAGCTGGCTCCAGTTGGCCATCTTGCCTCTTCTTCTCCTACTTTTTCTTTTCTTATGGGAAACTCTCCCAGACAACTTGGACGTCAAACTTGATGAAAAGGGTACTCAAACATTAGATGAAGAATGTCCAATAATGAGTGTACAGAATATTAGAGAGAAATACGATTAGTCTCTGTCTTTTTTAGTGGCTGAGTAGTATTTCACGGTATACATATACCACAGCTTGTTAATCCATTCCTGGGTTGGTGGGCATTTAGGCTGTTTCCACATTTTGGAATGGCTAACAAACATGAAAAAATGCTCATCATCCCTAATTATTAGAGAAATGCAAATCAAAACCACCCTGAGATATCATCTAACAGCAGTGAGAATGACCCACATCACAAAGTCTCAAAACTACAGATGCAGCGTGGATGTGGAGAGAAGGGAATTGTACATTGAACTACAATAAACAGTATAGTGCAAGTGTCCTTATGGTAAAAGGATTTTTTTTTCCTTCTGGGTAGATGCCCAGTAATGGGATTGCAGGATCAAATGGGAGGTCTAACATGAGGTTTCTCCATACTTCCTTCCAAAAAGGTTGTACTAGTTTAAAGTCTTATCTGCAGTGTAAAAGTGTTCCCTTCTCTCCACATCCACACCAGCATCTGTAGTTTTGACACTTTGTGATGTGGGCCATTCTCACTGCTCTGAGATGGTATCTCAGGGTGGTTTTGATTTGCGTTTTTCTAATAATTAGCGATGATGAGCATTTTTTCATGTTTGTTAGCCATTCATCTGTCTTCTTGAGAGAAGGTTCTCTTTATCTCTCTCACCCAGTGGTATGAAGGATTATTGGCTCTTTTTATGGTGCTTAATTTGAATTCTCTGTAGATTCTAGTCATTAAGCTTTTCTGATTCAAAATATGCTAATGTCCTTTACCATTGTGTAGGTTGTCTATTTGCTTTGGTTGTTGTTTCCTTAGCTATACAGAAGCTTTTCAGTTTCATTAAGTCCTATTCGTTTATTTATTTATTTTTTTGAGATAGAATCTCACCATGTCACCCTTGGTAGAGTTCTGTGGCATCGCAGCTCACAGCAACTTCAAACTCTTGGGCTTAAGTGATTCTTTTGCCTCAGCCTCCCTAGTAGCTGGGACTACAGGTGCCCACCACAACACCCGGCTAATTTTTGTTGCAGTTGCTATTGTTGTCTAGCAGGCCTGAGTCGGGTTAGAACCTCCCACCCTCCATGTATGTGGCTGGTGCCGTAACCACTGTGCTACAGGTGCCAAGCCACCATTTGTTTATTTTTTTTTTTTCTGCAATTTCCATTTGAATCTTCCTCGTAAATTCTTTCCCCAGTCTTATAGCCTTAAATGTTTTCCCCATACTTTCTTTGAGGATTTTTATTATTGTATGCCTTAGATTTAGGTCTTTTATCCATCTTGAATCAATTTTTCTTAGTGGAGAAAGGTGAAGGTCCATTTTCGGTCTTTTACATGTAGATATCCAGTTCTCCCAGCACCATTTATTGAATAGGGATTCTTTCCCCCAGTGTATGTTCTTGTTTGGTTTATCAAAGATTAGGTGGCTGTAAGATGTTAGCTTCATCTCCCTGTTTTCTATTCAGTTCCAGATATCTATGTCTCTATTTTTGTGCCAATACCATGCTGTTTTAATCATTATGGCTTTGTAGTACAGCCTAAAGTATGGTAGGCTGATGCCTCCAGCTTTGTTTTTATTAGTAAGAATTGCCTTCGCTATATGGGGTTTTTTCTGATTCCATAAAAAACGAAGAATTATTTTTTTCCTGTCTTGAAAGTATGATGTTGGAATTTTAATAGGGATGGCATCGAATCTGTAGATTGCTTTGGAAAGTATAGACATTTTGATAATGTTGATTCTTCCTAGCCATGAGCATGGTGTGTTCTTCCATTTGTTAATATCTTCCGCTATTTCTTTTCTTAGGGGATCGTAGTTTTCTTTATAGAGGTCCTTCATCTCTTTTGTGAGGTATATTCCTAGGTATTACATTTTCTTTGAAGCTACTGAGAAGGGAGCTGTGCCCTTGATTACAAAACTTTTTTTTAAATTACAACTCTGATGGATTCAATTGTTAAAGCTAGGTATGTTGTAGCATAGTTAGTAGCAAAATCCAAAACAAACAAACCCCACACAACTATTTACTGATAGCGAGTTTATTAAGCAATGTATGGAAAATGTGGCTGATATAATTTGCCTGAAAAAAGGAGGATATTTCTAAAATCAGTTTGTTTCACCAGACTATTGCCAGGCAAACTGAAGAAACTGCAAAATCTGTCAAAAGAATTTTGGAGAGTAAATGTGCTAATTCTAAATTTTATGCTTTAGTGATGGATGGTGGCACTGACATTATAAATACTGCTCAACTTGCCATTTTTATTAGAGATATTGATGACAAATATAATGTCACTGAAGAAATTGATTCTTTAGTGCCATTAAAAGACACAACTAAATCAAGAGATTTATATGAAGCAGTAAAAATTATGTTAAAGCGATTCTCTGTGTCCATTATCAACATAACTGGTATAGTTACTGATGGAGTCCTGGCCATGGTAGGTAAAAGAGAGAGACATGTAAAATTAATAGAAGATAATACAATTGTTACCCAAACTCAAGTTTGATGAAGTATCATTAAATAGTACATCAAGAAAATTTATGTGCAAAACCTTAAAAAATGGGTAACTTCACACGAATTGTTATGAAGGGATTGAATCATTGCCAATTCCAGGAATTCCTTAAAGTATTGATGCTGACTATGGGGACATTATTTAATTTTCAGAAGTCAGATGGCTAAGTCAAGGCCAAATGTTGAAAAAATTTTATGGTTTGTGGCATGTTATCAAGTCATTTATGGTATCAAAAACCAAATTTGTGTCAGAACTTGGTGAAGAAAACTGGCTTATAGATTCAGCACTTTGAGTGGATTTAACCACTCATTTAAATGAGTTAAATATGCATCTTCAAGTTGAAAACCAGCTTATCAATACAATGTTTCAAACCATAACAGCATTCCAAATGAAACTGGAATCATAGCAAGCTCAAGTTAAGGCAAACAATTTTATGAATTTCGACATGTTGGCTAAAACAGTCTTGTGAACAGTTGAAAATATGCAGTTCTGCTTTTTGATTTGATGCAAGAACTTGAAAATAGATTTCCAGGAAAATAATTAATATTTTGGTGCACTTGTGACGCCATTTTCAGTCAATATAAACATGTTACCTGCCAATTGCATAGAGCTGTAATGCATAGAACTGCACTCTGACATTCAACTTAAAGAAAAAATTGACCATGTCTTTTTTTCATGTCTCTATTGGAATTTCATGGGTCCTATCTTCCTAGGGACAAATATCTCTCACTTCATAATCACACCATAATCATACCTTAATCACTATTTGGCAGCACCCACATTTGTGAGTAACTATTTTAGACAATGAAGCACATTAAGAGTAAAATTAGAACCAAATTCTCTGATGAACACCTTGAGAACTCCCTGAGAATTGCAACTACTTCCATCCCACCAGATATTGATGTATTAATTTCTCAAATATTATGTCAAATATCCCATTAGTTGTATGTTGTCCTTTTTTTCTTTTACTTTTATAATAAAAACCCAAAGACATTTTATTACTTAGATATGTACATTTTCTATATTAGTGATCACAAACTTGGGACCTGCTCAACAATTTTAAAAGACTCTGTGAATGGGCTACTGCATAATTTTTGCTTTATCTATAGTGTCAGGTATTGCGAAAATTGTGTAGAGACTTTTTTTCAGCTTTTCTTAGTATTTGTATACTTGACGTTTGGCCCAAGGCAACTCTTTTTATTCCAATGTAGCTCAGAGAAGCCAAAAGGTGGGATACCCATGCTTTAAGGTCTTTTCTCATTCCATGGTTACCAAGTCATGAATAACACATTCTGGACAAGCCCTGAAATTGTTACCAAGCCTGCAAGGAGTAATTCTTTTGGTTGCTTGACTCACAGAAAGCTAATTACCGAGACAATGAGACTTGTCAAGGAGGAAAGGATGTACAACAGTTGTACAGGGTGCATCAACGGGGAGATGGGAGGAACAGACTACCTCAAGTCCACCTCCCTGACCAATGGGGCCAGGGATGTTGTTGGAGGTGAAATGAACAATGTATAAGGGGAGTGAGCATCGTTAGATGTTTGGGGTGAAGTGCAGGGCATGCAAGTGCAGTGAGAAATCATGCTAGTACCTACATCCCATGATCAAAAGATTATGGATAAGTCCCTCCCAGAGCAGGGTTTAATGAAGTAGGGTTTAATATTGGTTATTCATTCAGCCTTGTGCACAGGTGGGATGTGGGGACTAGGTTGCTCAGTAGGTCCTTTGGCATGATCTGTGGTGGGTTGTCACCTTGTCTTCTCTGGACAGACAGGTGGGGTAAGGCTCTGTAGTTATCTTGTGGCTGCAATGAGGTTCTGCCATTTCTGGGGGAAGAACTCAAAAGGGAATTCATCAATGCAATAGAAAGTTGCAAAGTTCTGGTCAGCAAACCTTAATGACCTGGGAACTTGAAACATAACAGAACAATAAAAAGCTATTTTAAAAAGTTTTCTTGCTGATAGAGCCAGTTACAAAGGGAGAGACCACTGAAAAGTGTTGGTCAGTGAAGCCTTTGTGGAAGACAGAATGATAATAGCTATTAGGTGCCTACTATGGGCATTGTTTTCTTCATAACTATTTCAGACTTTTTGAAAGGGAATAATAATTATCTCCATTTTTATGGATCATGAAACAGAGACTCAAAGAAGTAATTTTTCCAGAGTTTTCTGGTTCATCACTAGTAGAGTTGGGATTTGGACCAAGGCAATTAGACTCTTTCCTCTGTTCACACTGAGCTGGCCTCCAGAGATGAATGCAATTTAGCTGTAAGGAAGAGCAGCTTGGGGAGAACATTGAATGTAGAGGAGAGGAAGTGCCTAGGAGAGGGAAAGATGAACACCAACCAGCTCCTTACCATGCATGTCACCCTGGGTAATGAAGAGTGAGGAGAAGACCAGCTGAGAGGTGAGTGTCCAGTCTAGATGCATGAGCCCAAGTCTCCTGACCACATGGCATGTATTTTTCATTATGTTTTTGCAATGAAATATTTTATTCCATAGTTAGGGTAAAAGATAATAGGTGTTATAATACTAAAGCGTAATATATTGTGAATCACATTGTTAGTGTATAAAGGAATTGCTGGGGAGTAGAGTTTGAAAGTCAACGCACTAATCTAAGTCCTTGAAATGCAGTGGGGAGAAAGTGAAGATAATAGCATCCATTCTCTTGGTTTACCCTAGGTAGTGTGTGTGTGCATGTTTGTGTACAAGCTTGTGTATGTGTTTGTACATGCATGCATCGGTACATAGCTAGAGGTTTCCAGGGATGCTTACTTCCCTGTTTGCCCATGGGCCCCCCCTGCTATCCAGGGACAGAGCTAATTGTTTCAGCTTTCTCTGTCTTGCCTTTGGCAAGACTTGCTGCTCTTGTCCATCACCCAATTCCTACACTGCATGTATCCCACTCTTGTGTGCTCGCTCTCTCTCTTTGGAGGTGCTGGGTTGGCTAAATCAAGTGGATAGCTCTCCTCCCGTAGTAAGAAATATTTAAGATGAGTCTGGCTGAAGTGCAATTCTCACATTGACCAGGACTGATGTCTTCTGGTTCTATTCTGAGTATCTGATTCCCGAGTCTCTTTCCAGTTCTGACCATTCACGTGCTCACGTGGATTCTCCTTCAGCTCTGAACAGCCTCTAGAACCCAGAAACTTCCCAGGTATAACTCCTAGAAAGGCATAAAATCTGCCCTCTGAGTTCTGATGTAGAAGTCCTGGGTTTGGGACCTGTAGTGGATGTCCCCTGCTTTTGTTCCCCCCCCAAGTACCATGTTCTCTTTTAAAGCACATGTACTAATGGAAATCCAGGCCAATTGGATATGTAGCAGGAATTTAAATCTCAAATAGATTGACCTACAGATGAAAAGTGTTCACAGGAGTGACCTGAACTTACTGTCTGATAGTCCTGCTATTTGAGAATGCCCAAGCTGCCCTTCTTTCTATAAGATTTAAGGGTCAGCTTTTCTTAGATTTTTGTGAATTGCCCTGTGTACTTTCCAACATTTCTTTTTTTATTATTCAAATTAACTACAGTCAGTTTCTGTTGTTTGCAACCAGAATCTTAATCAATGTAGATCCTCACTTAACTGAAATCGCAACAGCCCGGGAGTAGCCTGGTGGTCACTGAGATGACAAAGCTGTTTCTGTTTGCCAACCGAGTGTCAGAATGAAAACTGTTCTCTTTAAGGTCTCTTGAACAAGGACTGGAAGCCTTTTTCTATGCTTTCCCTTTCTGGCTATTTCAACCTAGGCTTGGCTTTCTGTAGACAGTCCTATCCCAGGCCAAAGTCCTCAGGCTGCCCCTGTTCTATCATATTCTTTGGCACTAAAATTTTATTTTTATTATTATTATTTTTATTTTTTTTTTGTAGAGACAGAGTCTCACTCTATCACCCTTGGTAGAGTGCTGTAGAGTCACAGCTCACAGCAACCTCCAGCTCTTGGGCTTAGGCGATTCTCTTGCCTCAGCCTCGCGAGTAGCTCGTACTACAGGTGTCCGCCACAACACCTGGTTATTTTTTGATGCCGTTCAGCCGGGGCCAGGTTTGAACCGCAGCCCTTGATATATGGGGCTGGCACCCTACTCACTGAGCCACAGGAGCCACCCGGCACTAAAATTTTAATGTTTTCTGTTGCCAGTAGTTTCTCTAAAAGTTGCCTAGTTCCTCTGTAAATTCTGTGACACGTCTAAGCAGGGTTTCCATTCTACTTTCTTGGGGGTTCATTGTTTCAGAAACTCCTCCCTCCTGGATTTATAGTCCTCAGAGTGGTAAAGGGATTGGATAGACCTGCGCGAGCATCTCACCTCCACTATTTAGATGGTTTGGGGCCAATTACTAAATCTCTCTGAGACAGTTTTGTACAGAATTCTACCCTTGGCTGCAGAACTTCAGACTGCTGTCCAAGTCATGATACTCATATTCATGTGTATTAAAGACAAAAGTTTCTGGGCAAAAGAACATGGATTGCTTAGTGCAAAACCATTTGTTTCTTGGGAAAAATGACTTTGCATGGACTCCAGAGGATATGAGATGTCATGAATAAGAAATATATAGGCTCTTAAGAATTTCAGTCACTTGGCCATTGATATATAACCAATTTAGTTAAAAAACTGTATCTGAAATTCAGCCCTGCTAATTCCCAATGCAGTCTCCTAAAAGCACTATCCGTGCTAGAAGTTGCCTTGGAGGACTGTTTGCATGTTTTTCTGATGCATTTACTCCACTCCTGAGTCCTGTCACTGAGAGATTCTTCTCCCTGGGGTGCAGTGATAGTGAAGAGCTGAACACAGGGGGGCAGTGAGCGCTTCTCAGTCTAAGGAACAAGATGAGTCCTTGTTTGGTTTAGTTTATTAAATGAGAAATACACATGATCTCTGTAACTCAGATTCTGAGCCTCTCTCTATAACATGTGTACCTACGGGTCCTTGTGTTGTGGGCTGCGGGAAGCCAAAGGCAGCCTCGTCTTCCTGTGCTTGATGGTCCCTGCTGGAAGGTGACTTATAACCTTCTCCTGTATCTAAGCTGTTTGTAGTGATTTACAGGGCAGTTCTGCTATTAGGGCTTTCAAATCCAGCCAGCAGAGAGTTCCTATGGCTGGTCTATGTGTGAACAAGAGTGATCTGGTCATCCTGACCCTACACACTTGATTTAGCTAAGAGGTACACACAGCTCCACTGAGATGGCCAACCTGCTCCATCAGCTTCTTATCACATACCAGTCTGGGCAGGCTTCCCGTGCAGGGGGAGGACTGCTGAGTTACATTGGACATAAATGAATCAATACAAACTAATTCCTTCACAAAAGAAAACCTAATTAGGCACACTGCTGTCTGAATCAACAACTTCTTTCTCCCAGCAGCTAACACATTCCACTTCCTGCCTACAACTGCATTTTGGCTCCTATTAATAAGAAATACATATCCATTTTGTTATTGTCAGTTTTTAAGCCTTGCCAAGTTTGTTTTCTGAAACAACCAATAATGAAAACTTTGCTACAGTCTTAGGAAGGTTGTCACAGTTTAGAGAAAAGTCAAGCTCTCTTCTAAGAAACAGTACTCAATCTCTTTACTAGTTCACAGAAGGTAACGGTCTAATCAGAGATGGATATTCTTGCTTGGCTAGTTTTGTAAGAAAGAGATGAAGAATTTGGGGATGAAAGGGAGGCTGTGACTTGCCAGAAGATGCTACAGCCCAACTCGAGCCTCTGTGAAGAATGGTCACTGCCCATGTGCCTTTCCTACCAACGGATGCTTTGTGTTATTGCAAGAGACTCAAAGACATCAAAGGCCGCCTGTTAAGGGAAACTCATTCTGTTTTCATTCATTCATCACTCCTCCTAGGACCCCAACAACCAAAAAGCCTGGTGCCTTCAAGAGCCAGAGGAGAGCATTCATTATCACCCTGGCAATTCAGATACTGTGAGTGGAAGGTGGTTTAGGGTGTGGGCTTAGAGTGAAACTACCTGAATTCAAATCCTGAGGCACTGCCACTCATTAGATGTGTGACCTTGGATGGCACTTCACTTCTTCGAGCTTCAGTTTTCTACCTTACAAAAATGTGATTGCTGCTACATTTCTTTGAATCTAGAGTGCCACCATTTTTTATGTACAACTAAGGAAGAAAATTTGCTTCCAATTAAACTATAACACGACATCGATTATAAAACTCAACAATATTAAGGATGTTAAAATGTAAAAAAAAAAACTTCAGCGTATTTCTATCTCTATCCTATTGAGAAAATAGGATAGCATCTGTCTCATGATACCAATGTGAAGACTAATTCCCATAAATGCTTAGCATTTTGTGTGTCACCCAGTAAGCCCTATATAAACGATTACTACTATTTTTACTACCAGAAGGTAGTAGTCTGGGTAATTTCAGCAAATTATTTAAGCCTCTGTACTTTATTCTCTTCATATTTAAAGTAAATGAGTAGCCTTATGGTCTTGCCACCCAGAATTGGGAAGAAAAGCTAATTAAAAAATTGTTTTTAGGTCTTCAGCAGCTTTAAATGTGGAACACTATCAATTCTTTTTGCTATCCAACTTCCGTGTCTGGAAACAGATAAGGAAAATATTCTGTATACTTTTAATGTGTGGATTAATTTATTTGGAATTCCAAGCCCCATTTAAACTTTTAACTTGGAGTATTTATATTTCTATTGTAATTGTTGAAAAGAGTTTTTACTCTTTGCTTTATTCTCCTCAATATAACTGATTTTTAATGAAATTTTGTTCTATATTGAAAGGTGAAAATTTACATTAATGTAGTACTCTCTATGTTAGGTAAACCTAAAGACTACCTGATTGCAAAATTTTTCATCTCTGTAAACTCCCATAAATTTTATAAGACTGCTGGAGTTAATCTGATTAGGGACGAAAGGAAAATACGTTCCAGATTATTGCAAATGATTGCTAAATACAGGGAAATTCATTTAAAGCAAGTCCTAAATGCTAGCCATATATAGCCCACTATTGGATTTCTTTGAGGAGCAAAGAACTAGAAGAACAGGGATAGCTGTTGTGTGGGAGAAGTTCAATTTAATTCAACTGTCAGTTATTGAACTTTTAGTATGAAGCAGGCATAGTGTTCAAGTACAGAGATGCAAAGGAATTTAAGGCAAAGTTCTTGCCCTCCAAGAATTTATAGTCCAACAAGAAATGTCAGAACAATGTGATAAACACAACAAAGTAACATGGGAGTCCTACAAAAGCAGCAACTAATTCTTCCTGGGTAAGCCAAGAAAGGCTTAAAGGGTTGTACAAGGAAAACAGCAAAATTGGAAAGAGTATTGCCTGCAAAGAGAACAGTGTTTGCAAAATCTATGAGCATGAAAGTGCGTGGCTTTCATTAGCTCAACATGGCTAAAGTGTAATATGTGTGTGTCGGTGTGTATGTATGGGATAGGGTCAGTCTTGGTGGTGTTGACAGACTGGCAAAAAAGGTTGAGATAAAATCGTGAAGGGCCTTAGGTGGCCAACTTAAGGAGTTCAAACTTTATCCCATAAGACTGGAGGACTTAATCTGATTAGAGACAAAAGGAAAATATGTTCCAGGTTATTGCAAATGATTGTTAAATACAGGGAGATTCATTTAAAGGAGGTCCCAAATAGTAGCCATGTGCAACCCACTATTAGATTACACTAGTGTAGATTCCAAAGGTATAGACTTAAGAAGATGTTTAATGACAGGGTCACTAGGACATAGTAATAAATATATAAATGTCCTCAATAAATTGACTCTGAGGTGGTGGATGGTACAGAGGAGCCAGGAATGATTCAGGTTCTGATTTGGATTCCTGGGCAGTTGGGGATAGAGGTAGAGGTGGGAGTTCACTTTTAGGTAACATAGGTGGATCAGCTACAGTAAAAAAATCACATGACTGAGACTCAGGAGACCTGACACTTGGGCTGAGCTTTTCAAAAACGACCTTTGGAAATAATTAGATAAGGTTATTGTACACATCATATAAGGTACTACCCTTCTCTATGCCTCATTTTCCTCATGTTTATGGAAGGAAGATGGAGAGGAAGTATACCAAGATAACTTGGGAATCAGGCTGCACTTTGAACTCTGCTAATTACTCGCTGTGTGATTTGGGCAAGCTACTTAGTTTATGTTTCCTCGTTTGAAAAATGAAGAGTGATAATATCTACTGACAAGATTGTTATAGGTTATATAGTAAGCCTTCAAAACATATTTGCTGTTATCATTTTTATTATCTCAGTTATAACATTCTACATTTAAAAATGGGTCCCATGGAATATTATTAATTGATATATTTGTCCTTTAATTTGAGGCAGCATGATGTAGTGTTGGTAAAGAGCAGGAACGTGGAGCCACAGCATATGACGTTTAGTCTGCACCTGCTACTGCCAGCTGTTTGTTCTTGGGCAAATCACTAACATTTCTGAGCCTCCACTTTCCTCATCTGTAAAATAAGGGTAATGATAGCATTAACCTCATAGGGTTTTTGAGGTAATTAATACACATAAAGTGCTTTGACAATTGCCTAGCACTCCTTATAGGAGTGTTTATCATCATCATCATTATTGTTATTATTATTACTTTATTACTTAAATTATAGAATTGGGTACTGCATTGCTACCCTAGAAGTAGCTGTTTTTCCATGTCAGTGGCTTTGTTCAGACACAGAGCAGTCCACAAAGAGATAGTCCTATTCTTGGGTGGGTTACATTTCATGTGTCCTGTAGGCCAGGGAAGCTGTGGATCGGGCTAGCCTCTGAAATGCCTCTTCTGAAGTAAATGGGATGCCTTTCTCCCCCAGATTCTGTGTGGGAGGATGATACATTTGGTTTGGTAATGAGTTTGCTTTTAAAGCCAAAGAAGTGAAGAGAATAAAAGAAGAGAGAAGGCGTGAGAGGCAATCATAGAAACCTGGAGGCTCAGATTCTCCAAAATGAAAAAGGAGCCTGCATTTCTGCAAAAACAAAAAAGAAACAACTACCATTCTCAAAGCTCATTATGATTTAACTTTGAGATAGCACAAAATGACGGCAATGTGACTCCTGAAGCCAGTTTTAACTATAAGCAGGACAAAGGAGTAGAAGTGGAGTGAATTAGCAGCAGCGTAAGGATAACCTCCTTGCTCACAGGCTGTGCATACACTCCCGCACAAAAGCACTGTTAAAAGCTGCTAAATCTCTCTGAAGTGGCCATTTCTCTTTCTTTGGCAAATGACTGAAAAATCTTTGTTGTGTATTTACTTGAACCAAATTCTTAGAACCTTCTAAGACATTCATTCTTTGTTGTTAGAAGAATGCAACTGTTGCTGATGGCTGCCACAGACAGCAATGGGCACATTGCCTTGCAAAAGCCCAAGAGGGTTAAGTATGAGCTCATCCAAATTTTTTTCTTGATAAAAAGAATTTCCTTTTGTGTCAGTGTATTGCAGAAGATTTAAAAATAGAAGAATCCAAGAGCCCCGTTTTCCCATAGACTGATGGTGTCAGTTTCTTCGCATCTTTGTGTGTCTGTTATTACCATAATGATCACTATCGCATCTTTCTTTGACTTTCCCCTTCTGAGAAGTACAAATTATCCTTGGCATTATTTTGTGGGATAAAAATCTGAATGGAAGTGCTAGACGTTGGTGTTTGTCAAGACTGATTGCATAAGTTAGGAAATTTATAATTTGATCTCCAGTACATACATATTATAAGAAGTCAGCGTCCAGGGGCGGCGCCTGTGGCTCAAAGGAGTAGGGTGCCAGCCCCATATGCTGGAGGTGGCGGGTTCAAACCTGCCCTGGCCAAAAACTGCAAAAAAAAAAGAAGAAGTCAGTGTCCATAATTACTTAACTTAAGTCTTTCAACATACATCATCCTAAGAGGAGTTCTGAGAAGAACATCAATGGATTTGAAGAATTTTTATAATTTCAAGCCAACTGAATTGGCTCACTAAAAGGCACTTCAAAATCATATGAAGAGGCAACTGCACAGTTGCAAAGCAGAGCAGCAGGTCTGTAAATGTCATTGTCAGCTACACTTGTAGAATCTAAATGAGGGTATGGAGCCTGTGGAGTGGGAAATGCAATAGAAAGAAGAGGATTTTTGTTTACCCTTGAGGTGCTTGCTCTGTCCTTTGGTATACAAATTTACATTACGATAAAGCAGAAGATGGTATGAATCAGATGATCAGAGGTCAGTGCCCCTCCCTGCCTCTTGATGGCCCTGAGCAAGTCACTTAAATCCTTGAAGGCTGAAGTTTTTTCACTTGCAAAATGAGCAAGCTAGAAAAGGTATTTTCTAATGTCTCTTTCAGTTCTAAAAGTTGATGATTCTGAGTAGATGCAAATTGACATGGTGTGAGCAAGATGTTGTGTTCACTTATTGAGCAACATGGAGAGCATTCTAGGAACTAAATCTCCAGCGGGCTGTGGACATAGAAGACAGGAGCACTTGGTCCTGCTTTCAAGAGGCTGGCAGCGTGAGAGCAAGGCTGACCAACTAGCAATTACAGTGCACCGTGCTCAGTGTGGCGTCCAAAGCGGGGAGGGGCTGGTGCTGGGGTTCGGCAGGCCCAACCATCCAGGGTGTGGTGGTGATATTTGTGACAGGCCTCAGAACATCTACACAAATCCACGGTGACAGAAGAGGGAGGATGGCCCTGGCAAAAGGAGCAGCATTAACATGGCTCAGAATTGAGAACAAACACCCTACCCTGAGTTTGAAGGGTTAACTCAAACATGGGTACGTGGATACATCAGCAGCTAAAGTAACGGAGACAGGGGAATTGTTTGAGACTTGATTGTGAAGAACCTTAAATGTCCTGCCAAGAGCTTTT
Organism: Perodicticus potto; assembly: GCA_963574655.1. NCBI lineage: Eukaryota > Metazoa > Chordata > Mammalia > Primates > Lorisidae > Perodicticus > Perodicticus potto. The sequence goes on along the minus strand of CAUYRH010036458.1, from coordinate 23,453 downwards.
GACTTTATCTCAAAGGCATTGGGGAATCATGAAGAACAGGACACGTGATCAGATTTCTTTTAGAAAAGTCACTCAGGTGGCAGTGTGGAGTGGAATAGAGGGAGGATGGAACGGAGAGGATGCTCGCAGGAGATTATCTTGATAGTCCATGGGAGGAACAGTGAGGGCCTGTGACAGCAGGAACAGGGAGAAGGACACATTTGAGAGATAGCCTAGAGACAGAATCAGTAGAGCACACGTCTTCAGGTATTCATCACGCAACGAACGTTTATTCAGTGCTCACATTGCACCGGCCAGTGTAAACCTAGTGCCAAGTGGTGAGAATACAGGCCCTGCTGAAGGGCTGAGGGGGAGTGGCCAGAGTGGGCGAGTTTGGGTGGACTTCCTGGAGGAGGTGAGGTCTGACTCAGGTTTCCAAGGAAGGAAAAGAGACATGAATTTGTAGAAAGAGGAAGGGGGACATTTTTTATGCCTGGCCATAAAAGGAGAGAGTGAGGAGATAGCCAGTAGGTATACTTGGCTCCAAAGGGAATCTTTTGCCAATATGAAAATGGAGAGATAGGAGGGTAGAATGACTGAACAGAAATATCTAAAGTTGCTGTGATAAGCCACAGGGAGCCATTGTGGGTTTTTAGAAGGAGACAGGTTGTGTAGTACAATAGGAAAAGACACTGAATTAATGCTTGAAGATCTGGGTTATGCCACTATCCAAGTGGGTCAACATTCGAGTCACTTAATGTCTCCAGGGAAGGCAAATCCCTATCCAGAGTAAGTGTCTATCCCAATAAAGACAACTGGCTGCCCCTCCCATGATGGAAGCAATCCAGTGTAATCAACAGATTTGTGTAATTTGGATGGGAGCAAAATACACGAATGTAGAGATGTGTATTAGTCAGTGTTCTCCAGAGAGACAGAACCAGTAGGATATATGGCAGGGGGAATTGGCTCACATAATCATAAAAGCAGAGACGCCGTCTGTGAGCTGGACAACCAGAGAAGCTGGTAGCATGGCTCAGTTCATGTTCAAATCAGGAAAGCTGACAGTGCAGCCCCTAGTCAGGCTGAGAGCTACTGGGGCTGCCGGTGCAAGTTCCAGAGTCCAAAAGCTGAAGAACCTGGAGTCGGAAGTCCAAAGGCAAGAGGGGAGACTGCATCCTGCCCTGAAAGGGAGAGAAACATGAGAGAACCGGTCCCCCTTTTAGGCACATTTGTTTCAGCTTGGGCCCCGGCTGATTGGACGGTGCCCAGCAACTGTGGGCAGCTCATCCTCTGTCAGTCCACTGATTCACCGTCAATCTCCTCTGGAAACACCCTCACAGACACACCCAGAAACAGTGCTTCGCCACGCCCTTCATCCACTCAAACTGACACCTAAAATTAACCATCACAAGTCCACCCCTGTCACATTGGCACACATGGGCATCTCCTTAAATGATACTTAATATCCAAATAAAGACAACAAGGTCATAATTCCACCTAACATGATACAGCTGTCCATTGTATAGCCAAAAGCACACTAATCCCATCCCCAGAAGAGGCGGTGAAGTTCTTGAGTGGTAATTTACTCTTCTCCTGATATCCCATAACTTAAATACTTGATGTAAAATGAATAATACTTGAATACTGATATAAAGTCAACAAATCTTATATTACACAATAAAAGAACAAGAGAGGAAAGAAAATGTATTTGCTTAATATATTTGCATATACACACAAGTGTACTTTTGTTTATTTTGTTTTTTTGAGACAGAGTCTCCCTTTGTCACCCCTAGTAGAGTGCTGTACTGTCATAGCTCACAGCAACTTCAGACTCTTGGGCCCAAGCGATTCTCTTGCCTCAGCTTCCCAAATAGCTGAGACTATAGACACCCTCCATAACACCTGGCTATTTTTTCGAGACAAGGTCTCACTCTAGCTCAGGCTGGTCTCAAACTCGTGAGCTTAAGCAATCCACCTGCCTTGCACACTTAATAAAGTAGGAAGAAAATACAGCAATTATAGTTCTTGTTTCTTTAACTGATCAGGTACTTATAACTACCTTCTTCTACTACCTGTTCTGTATTTCCTTTGTTTTCAGCAAGCACCTCAGCTGGTCATAGTTCTTAACCTGGTGGTGTTACCATTTTTGAAGGGTCTAAGCCATTCACAGTCCTGCCTGGATTGGGTGGTTGAAGTTTTCTACTGACTTTAAGCATAGACCATGGTAATACTAAGAGACACCTGACGGGATCGCCTTTATTCCAGACACGCTTTCCTTCCCTCCACTTGAAGTAGTCATCCAATTTCTCCTTTGTAGTTCAGATCAATCCCTCCAGACAGCCTTTTTTTTTTTTTTTTTTTTGAGGGGTCGGGTAGATTATGACACCCAGGCATCCCGCAAAGTAGGGTGGGTCACCTTTGGGCGACCTTTACCCGCTCAAAAATTTGTGTCCCATAAGCAGTGAGGATTCAGGCATCACCCTGAATCGTTATTTTCCTTACTCCTAAGTTTAAGGCATTGTAACAGCCTTCTTCACCTGTTGACTCAGAGGCATGAGGAGTCCAAAGTGGCTGGGTGGCAGTCTTAATTTTCAGTTCAATGGAATCATTGTCGTGTCTCCTGGTAGAAGCATTCCTCTCTCTGGGACTAAGACCTCTAACCCAGAAGAACATTCTATTGCAGGAACAGGACACAAAATTTTTTGTTCCTGGGTCACTAGAGGTAATAGTAAGTGGTGCCACTCCCATTTGTACCTCTGGATTCCCGAACAAATGAATCCTGGCCATGGGAGAAACACATTGGACACTGATCCAGAATGTGTATCTGGAGAACCTTGCTGGAGCCCTATAAAATAGTTTCACTTAGCTAGTGCTTAACTGTGACTTCAAAAGGCCATTCTCCCTTTCTATCTAGGACGATGGAGAATATGGTAAGACCAGTGAATTCCACGAGTATGGGCTCATTGGCACGTTTGTTTGGCTATGCTTCTTTGGTCAGAAGCAATGCTGTGTGGATTACCATGATTGTGAATAAGGTATTCGATGAGTCCACGGATGATAGTTTTACCAGACACATTGCATGCAAGGGGAGGCAAATACATATTCAGAGTAAGAATTCATTTCATTAAAGTTGCCCCTTCCCTGAGGGAAGCAGTCCAATGTAATCAACCTGTGTCCAGGTAGCTGGCAGACTGGGGACTCTGGTAGCCGTAGCCAGGCTGGCTTTGATGAGTAGGACGCCGTGTTGCTGAGCTCATGCAAAGCCTCTATCCCCGTCCCCATGCCTACTTTATTCTTGAGTCCATTGGGCAATGATGAGGGTGGCTACGGAAGGAGGCTGAGTGCTATCCACAGAATCGTCCTAGTCACTTCATTATTAGGCTCCTCCTCTGCTGAGGTCACCTTTAGGTTCGCATTCACAAGGACATAATGTTTTCACATCTTTTGCCCACTCAGAGCAGTCTATTCACATACCTCTTCCCAAAATTTCTTTGTCCCCAATTTTTCAATCATGTTCCTTCCAAGTCTCTGTCCATCCAGCCAAATAATTGGCTACAGACCATGACTCAGTAAGTGACTACATATCTCGTCATTTCACCTTCCAAGCAAAGTGCACAACCAGGTGAATTGCCTGAAGATTTCCCTTCACCACCGTCCGTCAGAGATGTCCCAGAAAGGACCCGCGGTGCTATAGCTGCCCGCTTTGGGGTGGTGCCTGCATATCGTGCAGAAGCGTCTGTAAACCAGGCCTTGGTCTTCTTCCCTCTGTCGACAGATCGTAGAGAACGCCCGAGGAGGCCATAGCTTCTGGCTGGAGACAGAAGGCAGTGTAGCACAAGTGGGCACCACGGACCTTTACTTCTTCATGTAACTCACTTGTGCCTTCAGGACCTGCTTGCACCCTATCACCTACATAGCACTTCCATCTGATGGTGAGTGCTGCTGTGCACACCCAGCTTCCTGGATTAGTGAGTCGTGTAACATCCAGTTCATGATGTGCAGCTCAGGTCACACGGTTACTTGGTCCATGATCAAGCATTCAGTTTCCACTAAGGTCCAGCAGTAGGCCAAGAGCTATCTCTCAAAAGGACAGCACTTATCTTCAGATGATGGCGGGGCCTTGCTCTAAAAATCTTAAAGTCTTCTATTGTGATTCCTTTGTTGGGGCCTGCCAAAGGCTCCCAGCAGCATTCCCATCTTCAGCTGACACCTTAAGCATCATTGGATCTGCAGGATCCTGTGGTCCAAGTGGCAGAGCAGGTTGCACAGCAACCAGGACTGGTTACAGAGCCTTCTCCTCTGTGGGCTCCACTCAAAACTAGGAGTTTTTTTGGTTGTTTGGTAAATGGACTAGGCTACCATACTTAAAGAGGAATAGGTTGTCTCCAAAATCCAAACAGGCCCACGAGGCACATGCCTCTTTTGTGGGTGTAGGAGAGGCCAGATGCCTCAACTTATCATCTTCCTTACAAGGGGGATCTTAAGAGGCTCCAGGCCACTAGACCCCTAGAAATTGCATGGAGCTAGAAGGCCCCTGAATTTTGAGTGGATTTAGTTTCCACTCTCTGACGTGCAAATGTCTTACCAATAAGTCCAGAGTGGTTCCTGGATGGTAGCGAACAAAGTATTGACATGGGAACTGAGGTGAGAGACAACTGGAGTAGTCCATTTGAAAACACTCAGAAAGTGTATTTTCCACTGTACAAGTCATTGGCCAGGCATTCTATAGAATGTGCAAACCATGAAACAGACATTACGCAGACACTGGGAAAACAGGAGTGAGAAGTGGCAGGGAAATTGACTTCCCAGCCCACTGCACACAGGGAGGCAGAGATATTGTCCAGGAAGCTGGGTACCTGCTTCTACTTCCCGCCCTTCTATTCACCCTACCACCTCTGGATACAGCCTTGCCAATACTGTGCCTCAAGAACCACGAGGATGATGCCTATCTGGAAATATTTCCTATCAAAGGCATGCATTGTATGTGTGTATATATATATATATATATATATATATATATATATATATATATATATATATGTTTTATCGTTGGGGATTCATTGAGGGTACAAGAAACCATGTTACACTGATATGCATACATATATTTTTTCAGAGTATTACAGGGGTGCCCATGTTTTGGTTACATAATTTACTTTTTGTACATTTTAAGTTAGGTTACAAGTGTGCCCTTCATCTAGACAGTGTGCCTGGTGCCAGTGAGGTGTAACTTTACCCTACCCCCCCCACCTACTGGATTTCCATTTAGTTTTACTTCCATATGTGCACAGAAGAGTTGATCAACTGCTTCTAATTTAGTACTTAGTACATATGGTGTGTGTTTTTCCATTCTTGAGATGGTTAACTTAGAAGAATGGTTTCTAGGTTGTTAGAAAAAATATTAGATAACCTTTTTTATAGCTGAGTAGTACTCCCTTGTATGCATATACCACGTTTTATTAATCCTCCCATGTATTGATGATTGATGGGCACTTGGGTTGTTTCCACATTTGCAATTGTGAATTGGTCTTCGGTCCTGAAACTGGCAGGGTGGTGCTAGGAAGCCAAAATAAAATAATTCACTCTGCTGAGTTTGGCTATGTCCTAATTTAAGGGTCCTAAACAGTTGAATTTCTTTATGTTTCTTTCTAAAACATTGCTCTTCACTTAAATAATACATTATGTTTCTTTAAAATAAATAAAAGTGGTGATATTTTAGGAGATGGAAGGAGCCTTAGAGATGTTCTAGTTTATCCACCTGGTCCTAACAAGTACAGTCCTCTGGTGATCCAGGACAGAATGTTCTCCCAGGGGAGAGGTAGGGGCTTGAGCCAAGGGAAATGTGATTCTTCTTGATTCCTACAAAAGTAGTCCTAAATTATTTTCCTGCTTAGAGTTACAATGCCTAATTTGCCTGTAGGCCCTCCCATCTTCCCCTGTCTTGGCCCTTCTCCAATTGCTGATCTGAGGGAAGCTGACGGATGAAGATAATCTTTGTCTTCTGTAGATGCTCAGCCAGAGGCCACGCACTCAGCTGAGAGGCTGGAAACCTGGGCTCTGGAGAGTCCCCAAGTTAGAAGAGACCTCAGAGGTCACTAGATCCATTGCCCCACAGGCAGCTTAAACCTACTCTGTCATTATTTAGCTATGGAAATTAAGGCAAGTCACTTACCCTTCTGGATGTAATTCACTCTGTCAGTTAAAAAGGACTGTCTATCCTTCTTACTCAAAAAGCTAATATGAGGATGAAATACCATTTGGGAGAAGTCATTTTTGCAGAATAGAGAATCACTAAATGCACTGCAGTATTTAATTATTAATTCTTTCTGTCACTTCTTCCAGCCTCCACTAGACATTTTTAGTTTCATCAGCTGCCTTAAAGTGTTCTCCTGAAATTCTTTCAATCTCAGCCAAGACACTGTGGTGCAGCTGTAATTCACATTCTTCTGGAGGCGCACCTGAAGTCAGCTTTCATTCCTAAGTGTCCAAAGCCTGACTTTTTATTTCTTTTTTAAAAAGGGAAATGAAAGCCTCAATAGAAAGGTTGGCAACTGAATAAAAGAAGGAATTTCTTTCAGGCTTTCCAAGAAGATAGAATAGAAGTTTTGAAATAGAAATGACTTTTTTAATGGTGCCTTGAAAAAGGTGCCTTTCTTACTATCTGCCATTCTTATCCCCTTCCTGAACATTGCTTATGTAAGCAATTAAATCATTGTGTATCATTAAAATGAATAAAAGTGGTGATATTTTAGGAGTTGGAAGGAACCTTAGAGATGTCCTAGTTTACCTACCTAGTTTCTGAAGTAGGGAAGTGAGATTTAGGAAAGGTGAAAGATTTCTTCTTGATTTCTTCCTTTTTGGTGCTGAACCAGGACCAAAACCAGGGTTCCTAACTCCCAGTCCGGGGATCTCATCTCACTAGATTAAAATCCAAGTAACACACTTATGGCAGAGAATGGTATTCTAAGACCAGTACCAGGCCTCCATGTCCAACCTGGGGGTAAGGGGGGGCAAAAGCAGGAAAAGACCCCAGGCCAGGGATTTTCATCACACTGTCAGAGGACATTGGGGTTGGAGATCACAAGCAACGCTTCTCATGTTTACCTTGGAGGTCAAACGTCTGCTGTTTGAATTTGAATTGTGCTTATTTCACAGAGGAAAGGACATTGGTGAGTTTCCTTTCTCCCAGCTCAGAATTGCTGCAGTTGTTCTCATCTGTCTGCTGTGGTCTAGGCCCCTCTCTTCCTCTGCCCCAGTAGGAAGCCTGGTGACCTTCCTGGGATGTGAGGTTATGGAGAATAAGAATTTCTAGGAGGAGGGAGAACATCCTCCTTGTTAAATCCTATCACAGTGAACCCCCCCATGACTGAATTCCTTTGGTGGGAACTCCGATCATCACCTGAGTGTTGTTCCTTTTTGGTGCTGAACCAGACGTTAAACAGGCTAATGGCTGGGTCTTAGAAATAGTTGTTCCACATGCTCACACCATGATGAACATTTTTTCTCCCCGCCCCTCATCTTTCTCATAGACATGAGTTTCTAATAAGCATGGGGGAGCAAGGCCTACCTGGGGAGGATGGATCTGACCTCTTTACCTACCTCTGCCTCTCTGGCCCATCCTTGGGTGATGCAGCCTGGGGTTCCCTGTCTTTGCAGTGCAGGACCCACCACAAGGTAAATTACTCTGCTGGCTCCAGGGGCCTCATCTCTTATGGACTTGGTGGCCAGTGGCATCTTCCCTGAAGCCTTGAGGGTCTTACCTCTGCAGATATTTAGGGGATAACATACAGTATACAGGTTTCAGGTAGGGTGGGGCAGTGATTCTCAGGCTGGGGAAATTGTAGAGCTAGGATGTTTTATGAATAGAGTATTCTGGAAACACAGCACCATAGAGTCCTGAATCTGGAAGGGGCTTAGGATTATCTGTGTCAGTAGAGATGAGCTTGGGTGTGAGACACTTGGGGTCGGGATGCAGCACAGAATCAATTGGAAGGCAAAGACTTGGCCGAGAAAGACACATTTTTTTGGAGGGGGGTGGATATAGCAATGTGGATCTGGGGAAGAAGGCAGGAGGAAAGAGTGGGGCTCTCTCTGGAGCTGAGAGGTGAAATGACTTGGCAAAGCTCTCTTCCCCATACCACACAGCAGGGAAAATTGCTTTGCAGAGCAGCTGGTTTGGGAGGAGAGGAGAACTTATCTTCATTAAATGAGTCAACGAGAAGCCAGATGTTTGCAGCTGGAGCTGGGCGGCATGATTCCTGCTACCCGCTGATGCCAATTTGTCCTTGTGTCGACCATCTGAACTTTTGTCCACAGAATGAAGCAGTGACACACTCCTGCCAATGAAGTAAGTGAAAGGGTTCCTCTTCTGCCACTGTTCCATCACAGAAGTAGCAAATTTGGTGACAGTTGTTGTTTGAAATTGCCAATTAATTGGACCACCTGCCCTCTGAATTCTGAACCAGTTGAGGACTAGGCATAGGAGTCATAAGTGCTTAGAGCATTTACCTTATTCCAGTCCCAGGAGAACGTGGCTCAGACTCCAGGGCAACATGGACTTCACCATCGTCCCCATCTGAACTGAACTTAAGACCTCATCACAGGCAGAACAGATAGATTCCACAGGGCTAACAAGTAGACTTTTGTGCGTGAAAAAGCCTAGAGTGTGGAAGAAACCACCCAAGGGTTGTGGGAAGACTACATCCAAGGAGGAGTCAGTGAGATGTAGCCACACACTCAGGACACTTCCCCGTATCAGCAGAGGGGACGCAGGGAGTAGAGGAGATGGGGGAGGGGTCCTTCTCTGCAGCGTATCAGGAGGGCACATGTTCTTGTTTTAAGATCTGATGCAGGGACAGGGGGAGAAAACAGCTCCTCTCCCCCCGCCCGGCTCAGCGAAGCCTGCGTGTCTCTGGACCTTCATGTGCCGTCTTCCCCATGCCCACCCCGAGGTCGTCTTCTGCTGGACTGAGTTTCCTCCTAGCCCAGCAGCGCTGAACGTGGAGCAGGTTTCTCAGCAAATCGGTGTTCAGTCCTGGGTCTACACCTGGGTGCAATGGTAAGTGTCTGTCCAGACAGGTGCTCCCTGAGACAAGGACCTGGGAGCCAGAAGTTCATTAAGGATATGATGCCAGGAAACACCAGAAGGAGGAAGGAGGAAGTGAGACAGGAAAGCAGAGCAACAGTAAAGGGTGTTCTCAAGAAGTCGCCACTTGGGCCACTGGAGCCAGTACCCCTGAGGGACAGACTATGCCAGTGTACGAACAATGCCCAAAGTCATCCCAGTTGGAGTGAAGGAGCTGGGGTGTCATTTACTACTTTGTGTCCAACAGTCGGAGGCTCCTCTCTAGCCCTTCGGGCCTCCAGTGCACATGATATGCAATTTTTGTTTTATGGAGTAAAACTCAAACTAGCAGTTAGATGGGAGACACTCACCAGCTCCCTGTCATCTCTGTGGTTTTTCCTTCTTTTGCCACATATGATTTTTTTTTCTTTCCTTTTTTTTTTTTTTTTTTTTATTAAATCATAGCTGCGTACATTAGTGCAATCAAGGGGTACAATGTGCTGGCTTCATATACAATCTGAAATGTTTTCATCAAACCGTTTAACATACCCTTCAGGGCATTTTCTTAGTTATTGTGTGAAGACATTTGTATTCTGCGTTTAGTAAGTTTTGCCTGTACCCTTCTAAGATGCACCATAGGTGTGGCCCCACCAATTGTCCTCCCCTTCCCTCCCTTGCCACCAATTACCCTCCCTCCACCCTAACCTCCCCCTCCCCACCCCGCCCCAATTCTTGTGCTATAGTTGGGTTATAGCCTTCATATGCCACATACGATTTTGTAAACTCCACTCTCTAGTGGAACACAACGCAGCCATCACCAACCGTTCCACTGCTCACTGGTAGCTCTGACAACCCCACCAACCCACCCTCCAAGGAGCTGTCAACCTCCGACATACATGAAGAAAATGACAGCCTTGAACAAAGCTCCATAACTAACTCCATAACTGGGTGAGGCCTTACAGAAACTGTTAGGGAAGAGTGGGGGTGCAATCGTCCTTCCCAAGTGTCACAAAATGCCTCCTGCTGTTGACCTGCTAACCTCATTGCAGATATTTACTAGCCGAGAGCACATTCGCTTCTCACAAGTTTCTTTCTCTCTGAGCATGGGGTGAACCTTGCCTATTTGCTGTGTCTCTTGGGGCCACTCTGGTTGTTCCTGGGCTAAGGAGGAAGGTGAATCATGGGTAGGTGATGGGTCCTGGGGAGGCTGCGTGTCAGAGATTGGTTACCTGAGCTTCCTGGCTGCTCCTTGCTCTCAAGAATCTATCCTCCCTCCATACTGGCTCCTGAGCACCCCTTGGCTGGTCTTGGGCATCCCCTCTGATACTTTGCAAAGCAGGGCCTAATGCATGGTAACTTACCCTGTTGCTTCCCAGGGCCTCTTCTCTGATAGATTTGGTGGCCAGGGGGTCTCTTTCTGGTGTCTGGAGGGTTTCACTTCTGCAGAGGTGAGGCAGTGGATTTTCAGGGGCCATTTTGAAATTCTGCTAAACTTAGAGATAACATTATATGAACAGCATTTTTCAGGCTATAGTTGTAGCATCTTCAAGGGCAGACCTCTCAATTACACCTACTTGATGCAGGTGAAATAGTTGGGGGGAGTACAGATTTCAGTCCACATAATTTAGGCATGCAAAAGTAGAACTTTATTTCTCTTTAACTGAACTTAACATTTGTTATGGGCTAAATTGTGTTCCTCAAAAAGATATGTTGAATCCTAAACTCCAGTACTTCAGAATATAATCTTATCGGGAGATAGTCTTTTTGGAAGTAATTAAGCTAAAATGAGATAATTTTGGTGGGCCCTACTTTGATATGACTGATGTCCTTACAAAAAGGAGAAATTTGGACACAGACCTGCACACAGGGAGAACTTCACGTGGTGATGAAGGTAGGGACCACGGCGATGCTTCTACAAGCAAATAATTCCAAAGATTGCCATACAACCACCAGATACTAGCTGGAGAGGCATGGAACAGATTCTCCCTCTTTGCACTCAGAAGGAACCAACACTGTTGATGCCTTGATCTCTGGATCCTAGTCTCCAGAATGCTGAGACAATAAATTTCTGTTGTTTTAGTCGCCCAGTCTGTAATACTTTGTTATGGTAGCCTTTGCAAGCTAATACGACACTTCTTTTTCATTAATGATGATAAATTTGAACTTGCCAATTCAAAGAAAATTTGGGATTCTTCAGTTGAACTCAGTCCCTTTTGCATAAACACTTGGCATTTCAGGCTTCCTCTCCTCTCTTCCCTTCTGGCCTTTTCTCTAGGCTGTGGTTCTAGGCACAGGTGTCTGTCCTCTTTGGATTTGCTGCCATGTTGTGTTGGCTCTAAACATTCTGTGTCTGTTGTTGAAGTGTTCACTTTTCACATATCCTCCACTGGGTCCAATCAGTTTACCCAGTTCAACACCCTCATCTTAACTGTGAATCTTCACCAAGTCTTTCAGGTCCGTCTCAGCCTCATCTGGACCTGTCTTGAGTGATAAGGGGGTGGGGGTGGGGATCTTAGGGGTAGGAGGACCTTTCAGATGTTGTCCTGAGCCTCTCTGGGACCATGGAACACCAGGGCAGGGTGGTGGTAGTCTCAGATCATCTTTGCCACCCCAAACCTTTTTCATCACAACTTTGCTTCTCCTCTGGCTACCCATATGTTAAGGGACTCTCTGTGAGGCCACAGGGTATGTAGCCTGAGGCATCACTGTAGCAACTGGAAAATGGAAACATTCTGGAATCCCATCAGTGGGAGAATAATTAAGTAAGTAAAAGAGTATCCATATTATGGAACGCCATGCAGCTGTTAAAAAGTGTGAGGGAGCTCTTTTTATCCTGACACGGAAAGATTGCCATGTTCTGCAACAACATGAATGGTATAATCCCATTTTTGTGAAAACAAAATTACATATGTGTATATGGATGCAAAAGCACAGAAAATCCTAGGCATAGATCTAAATTAACAGTGCTATATCAATAACGGACATATGGGTTGGGAGAGAGAGGCAGGTATATTCCTTTTTTTTCTCAAAATCCTTTCGTGCTATATAAAATATTAATTGGACTACATTAATGAATTATGAAATTTTAACAAGTAAAAAAACAAAGCAAACTCCATCAAAGATTACAGCATAAATTACACTGAGAATGACCTGGCTAGCCCTTTCCTCAGTACCTCTATAATAACCTGTTCATTCTCTTTATTAAGTCTGAAAAGGGCCCCGTGTACTTGTGGACTTGCATGGAATTCTCTTTTGCACTGAGATATTATTAGTGCAAAACTTTAATGAATAAATAAAGGACTAGAAAATACAGCTCCCAACTGCCTTCCAGACCACAGCAGGCTTTGGCACTGAGGCCTCTGGCGATCCAAAAGGAATAAAGTTGAATCAAGTAACAAGGGGAAATCAATACCTTATTCATGTTAAATCTGCCCTAATGCCCTCCATTATGTGACTTGCCACACAGAGAATCAATCCATTTTTCTTCTGGTGAAAAACAGGGGCTTTAAAATTTTCATTTATATATATTAATTTTTAGGAAGAGAATGTCACTTTATGGAGCCATTTCCTCTCTATATAAAACTGATGGATTAATAGCAGAGTTTCAGAGCCCCTTAGGTTTGGGCTCCAGTTCTGATACTAAGTAAATATTCTAAGAAATGGTTCTTGGGTCAGGACAAGGATAATAATGGTCATTAATAACCATCACTCATTACAAGGTCCTTCCTCCTCTGAGCTCTTCTAACCTACTGTTTATAAATGGTTTTTAATGTGCCAAATGTCCTCTCCCACCCCTCCCAAGCAGACACACACTTGGAGGAAGGTTAATTGCAGCTGCCTTTATGAGCCCTGACCTGTGCAGACAGCATTCTTGGATCACTTCTCCCACTTCTGAGGTAGAGGTTAATGGTCACCATGTAAGACTGCTGGGCACAGGGAGTTGTAGAATCTAATTACTGGCCCTCGTGGGTGGACCCATGAGTGTGTGTTTATGAACAGGATGGGCTGAAGTAATCTCCAAGTCTGCGGTGCTAACTGCCTTCTGGAAGCTACTGTGATTTTCAAGACCCTAAGGAAATTATATCTTTATTGCGAGTCTAAAATGTCCCCTGTTTCCTATCTCTGTTGCCTTTATCTGATTCATATTGCTTTGAAATCTGCTTCATCCTGGTGCAGTCAAATTACTTCCTCATTTTGTCCAAGAGAAACAGATTATTTCTGTTTGTATAACCGCCTTCCCCACTGTGGGTCCCTGCCCTCATTTGTTTCCTTCCTTCCCTCCTCAGCAGCCCCCTTTTCAACTGATAAATTCCCCAACGGTACAATAGCACAATTCTTTCTGAACAAGTTGCAACTAATTTCCTGTTTTCTGCTTTTGGAGATGTGGCTGGACACCTTAAAACACAGATTCTTGCATCTTTATTTTCTTGAGTCTTTTCGTTGGTGACTAAGTCATTAGACATAAGAAAGAAAAAGTGGACTGATGGTGAACATTGTAAGTTTAGTTGAAACTTGAAACAGTATTTGCAAGTTACTATTAATAAGATTTCCCCCCTCTGATTTATGTATGTATGAGTCAGTAATGTATATCAACATTTATTTTGTCAGTGGGAAAATTCTTTATTCTCTGAATCTTCTGGAAAACAATGTTGCTCTGTTGTTAACAAGGCAGTGAATATTCTGCACATACCGGCATCTCCCTGCCGGGAATTTTTTAGGCAGGCATTTTTTTTTTTCTGTGAAGGCAGGAGCGAAAATTTAAAAGCACCTCACCTGCCAAATGATTAGGGAATTCTTCTTAAACCAAATGCCAAAACAAATCAGTTCCCGAAAGTGATGTGAGATCTCCTCAAGATGTGCTTGGGAATATTAAAAAGTGAAAGATGCCTGCGCCCACAGCTTGCCATTTCGGGGTCCCTCACCCTGCAGGCAGCGAAGACTGGAAGCTTTGGGGGCTCCATTAGGAGGTTTAAGCCTGCCATCTAGCGGTGTCTTGGTAGAATTACATAGATATTTCATAAAGTTTAAGAATATCATCTGTTGGAATTTACCAACGGTATTACTAGCCTGTACTCACAAACAGCATCTGAATTTGGACTGTGCTTCGGCATCTTTGACATCCTGCTTTCAGAAAGCAAGTCAGAAGGTGGACGCTGGGGTGGGAGCTCTATTGTACCTTAAGATTCTTCTTATAGAATCTTTAATGCTGGGAAGTGGGACCATCTGGGATGCCCGTGACTGCAGCCACCTTCAGTTCTAGACAAATGGGTAATTTCTTAAAGTGCCCTTTTGATGAGCAGAAAATCTTCAGGCTTGTTAGCTCGAGTGTCATTTGTGGATATGCCTGGAAAGATCGTAGCAGGTGGCGCAGTAGAGCACCCAACTCAAGAGGCTGATCTATCCATTGCGTGCTCTGCAAAAGGAAACTAATGATGCCTGCTAGTGGTTGGGGGATTTTCCTTTAACCTGGACAAATGGGGATTTAAAAAAAAATTGAGAACATCTTCAAGCTGCTCCCTCTGTCTTATGCTTTTTTAAGGTTAGAGAACATCTGGAAGGTTTGCTTTTGAAAAACTATTGGTTGGCTTTCAGTGATTTTTCACATCCTGCTCCTGCTTTCTACAGGTTCTAGGAATTGGGAAATGACAGAGGAAGGTTGTTACTACATGTTTTGATCTATCTGGAGGTTAGAGCATGGGGAAAAGAGAAAGAAATTTGCTCATCGAGATATCAAGCTCATTTAAGAAGTAAGAGCAAGTTTAGAGAGGCTGAGTAAAAAGACATGGCTGTGTAATTCTTTTCAGTTTTCCCTTCTGTGAGCTGGAAATAAAGAGAGTGACCAAATTTACCAATTGATTACCTTTAAAGATGTTAATGCAGTGGGACAACCTCTAAGGATGCTAGCATAGCAGAGTGTGTATACTCTACCATAAGGGGTGCGCCAACAGACTACATTTGATGTTTTTCCCTTTTTTAAAGTGTCATTTGGTTCCCAGTCAGGTTGGGAACAGAAAATCACCTTGAAGTACATGTTCCTTGTTCTTCAAAGAATGCTGGAGTAGGCTCCCTTGGTTATGTAAATACCAGATGAGTAGGCTGCCTGGTCCCAGGAGAAGATATAACAAGACATCCTGTGCTTTGAGTACTTTAGAAAAGGTTGTCACTTATCTCATGGGAGGAATTGGTGATTCAGAGCAACAGGGTGAGCTGGCTATGTGTTGAATGCAGTTATATGGTGAAGTAAGGTAAAACTAATTAAATGCTTTTATGATTTACTTGATTATTCTCTTAAAAAAAAACAACACTTATCTTACCTTGACTTTTGTGCTCAAACATTCCTGCTTCTTGCTCGGGTCCATGCCACTCTTGCCTTACCTCCTCTGCAAGACCATGATCTGACAATTCTGTTGACCTTCATCAAGGGATTGGTCCTGCTGAAATATGATTTCTGAAAAGGGAAAATCAAGACTCACATAAATATAAAAGCAGCAAATATAAAAGGAGCACATCAAAGAATTTATGGAACTCATTAACTAGTGAAGAAACCAGTAAGATGTTAAAATCAGGTCAAAGGAAAATTTGAAGACACAGATAAGTATACTCAGGAATGCTAAAATGAATTTGCTAATAGATACAAAATGGTTAATATGTCATAGAACAATGCTGGGGGTCATCATTTTTACAAGGCAAAAATCAATTCTATCTTTATGGGGACAAAATTTATTCTTAGTGCTATTGATAGTAATCATCTGCATGACCATAATTTTTTACAAATTAACTTCTACTTCTAGATAGTTATAAAATAGTCTCGCCAATAGGAGGGTAAATCAATGGTACACAGCTGTAGAGAATCAGATAATTCCTGGAAGGTCCACTAGGCAGTGCCCAGAACTCTCAGTAATCTTTGTTGCTCATTTCCAAGACTTTGACAATATTTTCTGATAGTTCTAAGCTCTGTAACCATTCTGTATTCTTTCTGGACAATCTTACTGAAGTCACAGTTTCAATTACCTCTAATAAGAGCTGACTCTTAAGTTTGTATCTTCCACCTAGTTCTCTCAGTTCCAAACCTGTACATCTATATGCTTACCCGACAGCTCCTCTTAGGTGATTTTGAGACAGGATAATTTGTTCATAGTCAGAAGAAGAGCAGAGATTCGAACCCAGCACTATCGGATTTCAGAACTGAAGCCAAAACTTGCAATAGGAGGTGGTTTTAGAGGTGCTCAAACTTAGGGGCCTTGAACCTGGTGGTAGATCCCTTCTGTGTCTGTCTGTGGTGGGAAGGAAAGGTTGGAGGCATAGACCTCACCATTTTTCTAGCTGAGCTTCATTATTCTCTCTGCCATGGAGTCACCATTTATTCAATCCCTATGTTGGCAAAGACCATCTCTACGGGATTTATTTTATTATTTTTTTAAATTAATTTATTTTTTTTGAGACAGAGCCTCAAGCTGTTGCCCTGGGTAGAGTGCTGTGGTATCATAGCTCACAGCAACCTCAAACTCCTGGGCTTAAGCGATTCTCTTGCCTCAGCCTCCCAAGTAGCTGGGACTACAGGTGCCCGCCACAATGTCCAGCTATTTTTTGGTTGTCGTCATTGTTGTTTGGCAGGCCCAGGCTGGATTCGAACCTGTCAGCTCTGGTGTATGTGGCTGGCGTCTTAGCTGCTTGAGCTACAGGCACTACCTCTGGGGGGCTTATTAACCTTATTGGGAGGGAAAGTGGAGGTCAAGTTGCTTGGCATTAGTGTCCACACAGAAACCAGGGAAAGTGCATCTTTTATAGCATGGCACATTCCCTAACAAGTAAACAAGCTTAACAGAGCATTCTGGATAATAAATTCTAGTGAAAAGAGAACTATAAACTAGAGAGTTTAGGGATGGAAGTGGGAGGAATACTTAATTAGCTTCCATTTGCTAGGCTTATCAGCCTTATCACAGAAATGAGCTCCATTCAGCCTCATCAAGGTAATTGTGTGGCCTACAGCATCCTTGAGTCAAGTCCCACCTCAGCTCCTGTAGGGCAGCGGGGAGCAGGCAAGGAGAAGCATCCCTTGCCCAGGTAATTCCTCTCCCCTGACCTCGTGGTCTTCCCAGGGCTATGTGCCTTTGCCTACTTTGTTAGAGTACCAGCCTATTTAAGGCTGGCTTTCAGACTGCAAGTATGTTCTAAGCCTGTTCTTTCTGAGCATATTCCTCATCTTAATGAGATTGATGGCTTCTCTGCAGTAAGGAAATCCTATATATATATATATATATATCTCCTTTGAACTCGTGTACTTTGAAAAGCCAAAAAAAAAAAAAAAAGAATTTCCATAACACATCCTTTTGGAAGTTCTTTTCTTTTCGATCAGAACTGTCTGAAATACTTACTAGCTTTGATGACATTTGGTATAGCATGTCAAGTATGAATGCATTGGAAACTGCTTATAATTCTCATGAATTGAATGGAAACCAATACATTTTTTTTAGGATCTCTGCCTAGGGATGAGATAATCTCATCCTTTGCTCTGTTCTCCCCTCTCCTGGATCACTTTCCTCTGGTTGTATTTGGTGAAAAGGGGGCTTTAAAAAAATGTTATTATTATCCAGGCGCAGATACTAAGGCAGGATGATCATTTGAGCCCAGGAGTTTGAAGCTGTAGTGTGCTATGTTTGTACCTGAGAATAGCCACTGCACTCCAGTCTGGGCAACGTAGTGCGATCCCACCTCTAAAAAACTTATTATTAAATTAAAGTATAATTCACATATAAAATTTACACTTTTAAGTGCATAATTAAGTGGTTTTTAGTATATTCATGAATTTGAGCAGCCATCACCATGATTTAATTCCATAATATTTTTATCACCTGCCAAAGAAACCCCATGCCCATTAACAGCCACTTCTATTCTCCCATCCCCCAGCCTCTGAGAGCCAAATTCTACTTTCTGTCTCTATAGGTTTGCCTGTTCTAGGTATTTTACACAAGTCGATATAAATGGAATCTCACAATATATGACTTTTTTACTTAGCATAATGTTTTCAAGGTTTATCATGTCATAGTATGTATCAATACTTCATTCTTTTTTTACTGATGAATGATATCTCTTTGTATGGATATACCACATTTGTTTACATATGGATTGAAGTGTTTCTACTTTTTGGCTGTTACAAAAAAAGTTGCTGTGAACATTTGTGTACAAATTTTCCTATTGACATATGTTTTCACTTCCCCTGAATATGTATCTAGGAGTAGAATTGCTGGATTATGTAGTAATTCTGAATTTAACTTTTAGAGAAACCACCAGACTGTTTTTCAGAGCAACTGTACCATTTTCATTCTCATCATTAACGTATTTGGGTCCACTTTCTCTGCATCCTCTCCACACTTATTATTCTCCGTATCTTTGATTTTAGCCATCCTACTAAGTGAAAATATATATTGTTAAAGTTATATCATTGTGATTTGGGAACTTGGGAATTTTTTGTGTAGTAAAAACATTGCACATGAGATGTACTCTCTTGAGAAATTTTTAGTGTATAGTATAGTATTATTAATTCAAAGCATAATATTGTACAGCAGATCTAAAACTTTTTCATCTGGCATGAGTAGAACTCTATACCCATTAGAGAGCAACTCTCCATTTCTCCCTCTCTCCAACCCCTGGCAACCACCATTCTATTTTATGATTCTACAAGTTTGACTAGTTTAGATACTTTGTATAAGTGAAATCATGTAGAATTTGTCCTCCTGTGACTGGCTTATTGCAATTGCATAATGCCCTCCAAGTTCAACACTGTTGTAGTATATGACTGGATTTTACTTTTCCTTAAGGCTGAATAATACTCTATTGTATGTATATAACCTATTTTCTTAACCTATTCCTCCACTAAGGACATTTATGCTGTTACTATCTCTTGGCTATTGAGAATAATACTATAGTTGAACATGGTATTTCAAATATTTCTTCAGTATCCTGATTTCCATTTTGAAGTAAATATCTAGAAGTGGAATTGCTAGGTCATATGATCTTTCAAATTTTAATTTTTTTTTTTTTTGAGACTGAGTCTCTCTCACTCCATTGTTCCAGGTTAGAGTGCCATAGTGTCATCATAGCTCATAGCAATGTCCCTCCTGCCTCAGCCTCTATAGGCACCCACCCAACACCTGGCTAGTTTTTCTATTTTTCGTAGCGACAGGTTCTCGCTCACACTCAGGGTGGTCTTGAACTCCAGAGCTCAAGGTACCTCCAGAGTGCTAGGATTACAGGCAAGAGACACTATCCTCAGTGTATTCTTAATTTTTTGAAGAACTTCAATACTGTTTGCTATAATAGCTGCACTGTTTTACCTTCCTACCAGAAATGCACAAGCATTTCAAATTATCCACATCTTCACCAATTCTTGTTGATTTCTGTTTTTTTGACAATGGCTATCCTACCAGGTGTGATGTGATACTGCATCATGGTTTTGATTTGCCTTTCCCTAATGATTAATTATTTAGAGCATCTTTTTATATTCTTTTTGGCCATTAATATGTTTTCTTTAGAAAAATTCATATTCAGATTTTTTTACCCATTTATTTAATTGGGTTATTTGGCTTTCTAATATTGAATAGTGAAAGGTGTGTGTGTGGCTTATTTTACTTCAACATAATATCCTCCAGATTCATCCATGTTGTCACAAAAGACAGGATTTCCTTCTTTTTTATGGCTGAATGGTATTCCATTATGTGTATGTGCCACATTTTGTCTATTCATCCATCAATGAACACTTAGGTTGATTTCATAACTATTTCCTTTCTTCTACTAACTTTGGCCTGAGCTTGTTCTTGTTTTTTCTAGTGTGTATGTATGTGTGTGTATGTGTGTGTATGTATGTATATATACACACACTCTTTGACTTGTGGTGGGATTATATCCCAATAAACTCATCATAAATTGAAAATAAGTCAAAATGCATTTAACACATCTAATCTACAAATCATTATACCTTAGCCTATCCTACCTTAAACATGCTCAGAACACTTGTATTAGCCTATGGTTAGGCAAAATCATCTAGCGTAAAGATTACTTAAAATGAAGTGTTGAATGTCTCATGTAATTTACTAAAGACTGTACTAAAAATGAAAAACAGAATGGTTGTATGGGTGCTTGAAGTATAGTTTCTTCTGAATGCCTATTGCTTTGCATCATCATAAAGTAAAAAAGAAAATCACAAGTTGAACTATCATAAGCCGAGAACCATCTGTGTGTATGTGTTTATGTGTATATATAAACTGACAGATTAAGTTGTGTATATTTACCATGTACAACATGATGTTTTGAAGTATACATGCATTGTGAAATCACTAAATCTAGCTAATTAACATATACATTATCTCAAATAGTTATCAGTTTTGTAGTGAGAACACTTTACAGTATTCATTCTCTTAGCAGTTTTCAAGAATATAATGTACTTTTAACCATAGTCACCATATTGCACAACAGATCTCTTGAACTTATTTCTTTCTAATTAAAATTTTGCATACTTTGACCCACATCTCCCCAAATCCCAATCCCTAACCCCAATCACACCAGCCCCTAGTAATCATCTTTCTATTTTCTACTTCTGTGAGATCAACTTTTTTAGATTCCACGTATGAGTGAGATCATGCAGTATTTGCCTTTCTGTGTCTGGTTTATTTCACTTCAACATAATACCCTCTCGATTCCTCCATGTTGTCACAAAAGACAGGATTTCCTTTCTTTTTATGGCTAAATGGTATTCCATTGTGTACATGTACCACATTTTCTTTGTGAAATGAACACTTAGATTGATTTCATAATTATTTCCCTTCTTGCACTAACTTTGGACTTAGTTTATTCTTGTTTTTTTCTAGTTTCTTTAAGTATAACATTTGGTTGTCGATTTGAGATCTTTCTTTTTTGATGTAGGCACTTATTGCTATAAAATTCCCTCTTACAATTGCTTTTACTGTATCCTGTAGAGTTTTAGTAGGCTGTGTTTCCATTTTCATTTGTGTCAAGAATTTTTAATTTTTCTTTTAATTTCCTTATTGACCCTTAGTTTTTCAGGAGTGTGCTGTTTACTCTCCATATATTTGTAAATTGTCCTAAGTTATTCCTGTTATTGCTTTCTAGTTTTATACTTTTGTGGTCAGAAAAGATATTTGATATGATTTCAGTCTTTTAAAATTTGTTAAGACTTGTTTTGTGGCCTAACATGTGATCTATTCTGGAGAATGATTTATGTGCAGTATTGAATGGAATGTTCCATGTATGTCTGTTAGGTTCATTTGATCTAAAATGTAGTTTAAATCTAATGTGTCCTTGTTGGTTTTCTGTCTGGATGATTTGTCTGTTGTTGAAAGTGGGGAGTTGGAATCTCCTATTGTTACTATATGGCAGTCCATCTCTCCCTTCAAATCTATGAATATTTGCTTTATATATTTAGGTGCTCAAATTTGGGGGACAAATATATTTATAATTGTTATATCCTTTTGTTGAACTGACTCATTTATCATTACATAATGACCTTTATCTCTTTTTTAAGTTTTTGCTTTAAAGTTTGTTTTATCTAATATACATACAAGTATAGCTACTCTTATTTTCTTTTGGTTTCTGTTTACATGGAATATATTTTTCTATCCTTTCACTTTTAGTCTGTGTGTCCTTACCGGTGGAGTGAGTCTCTTGTAGGTAGCAAATAATTAGGGTTTCTTTTTTTTTACTTTAGATTCCAGAATTTAATCCATTTACATTTAAAATACTTATTTTATTTATTTATTTATTTTGTAGAGACAGAGTCTCACTTTATCGCCCTTGGTAGAGTGCTGAGGCGTCACACAGCTCACAGCAACCTCCAACTCCTGGGTTTTGAACGATTCTCTTGCCTCAGCCTCCCTAGTAGCTGGGACTACAGGTGCTTGCCACAATGCCTGGCTATTTTTTTGTTTTGCAGTTTGGCCGAGGCCGGGTTTGAACCTGTCACCTTCCATATATGGGGCCGGCACCCTACTCGCTGAGCCACAGACACTGCCCTAAAATACTTATTGATAGGTAAGAACTTACTACTGCCATTTTGTTTAATTGTTTTCTAGTTGTTTTATACATTCTTTATTTCTTTGTTCCTATCTTGCTGTCTTCTTTTGTGGCTAAGTGATTTTCTCTAGAGGTATGTTATTATTCCTTGATTTTTAATTTTTCTGTATGTACGTTATGTTTTTGCTTTGTGGCTAACAAGAGGCTTACAAAAAAAAAATCTGATAGTTACAACAGGTTTTATTTTATTTTATTTTTTAGATAGAGTCTCAAGCTTTCCCCCTGGGTAGAGTGCTGTGGTATCATAGCTCACAGCAACCTCCAACACTTGGGTTCAAGCAATCCTCTTGCGTCAGTTTTTCTATTTTTAGTAGAGACAGGGTCTTGCTTTTTGCTCAGGGCTGGTTTTGAATTTGTGAGCTCAAGCAATCCACTCTCCTTGGGCTTCCAGAATGCTAGGATGACAGACATGAGCCAATGTGCGCAGCTACAACAGGTTATTTTAAGCTGATAACTTTGATTATAAAATTCCTCTACACTTTTACTCCACTTCCCCCCTTTTTTGAATTTTTAGGGTCAAAATTTTCATATTTTTATATTGCATGCTCCTTAACAAATGATTATAGCTATTATTATTTTTAATATTTTTATATTTTAACTTTTATACTAAAGATATAAATGCTTTACATCCCACTGTTACTGTATGAGTATTCTGAATTTGACTGAGTACTTGCTTTTACCCATGAGTTTTATACTTTCAGATCTTTTCAAGTTACTCATCAGTATTCTTTTCTTTCAGTTTGAAGAATTCCTTGTATCATTCTTTATAAGACAGTTCTGGTAGTGACGAATTCCTTCAGCTTTTCATTGTTTGGCAAAGTCTTTATCTCTACTTCATATATATGGACAGAATTACTGGGTACATTATTTTTGTTTGGCAGGTTTTGTCTTCCAGTGCTTTGAACATATCCTAGTCTTTCCTGGTCTGTAAGGTTTTGGCTAGGTAGCGGACTGTTAGTTGTAGTGGAACTAATTTATATACATATATATATATATATATATATATTTTTTTTTTTTTTTTCTTTTGGTGAGACAGAGTCTCACTTTATCGCCCTCAGTAGAGTGCTGTGGCATCACACAGCTCACAGTGACCTCCAACTCCTGGGCTTAGGCGATTCTCCTACCTCAGCCTCCCGAGTAGCTGGGACTACAGGCGCCCGCCACAACGCCTGGCTAGTTTTTGGTTTTTTTGCAGTTCAGCCGAGGCTGGGTTTGAACCCGTGACCTTCGGTATATGGGGCTGGTGCCTTACTCGATGAGCCACAGGCGCTGCCCTTTTTCCAGTTTCTTGAGATGATCCATTAAGTTGTTGGCTTCCTCTCTTTCT